>JAHUYU010001591.1:0-19125 GCA_030439765.1 Tripidium arundinaceum | reverse complement strand
GAAAAGAAAAAAAAAAATCCCTACACCCGCTGCCCCAAAGCGCCTGCCGTCCCCACGTTTCGTGCCCCCAACGCCGCCGCCGCCCCCAACGTCCCCCGTGCCAAAGGGCCACCACACACACCGTCCGCCGCTCGGGCAGGTGGCCGGGGGCACCACACGCGCGGAGCTCGCCTGTGCGGCCACTTGTGCCAGATCCGGCCGCACCTCCCTCGCCGGATGCTGCAGTCAACGACGCGCCACAATGCCATCACCGTTGGAGCTGCGTGTGCGGCTACTTGGGCCAGATCCAGCCACTCCTCCCTGGACCCAGAGGAGATGGCCCCACCACCGCCTTCCCGGCAGCCGCGCGGACGTTCGACGGTCTGCATCGGCGGCGGCGAGGTAGGGGAGAGGGGTGCGAGGGGTGGGGTGGGGGGGTTGACTCGTCCACTCGTGTCGCCCCCTTACGGACGAAGCTGGGGCTGTCTCGTGATGTTCCCCGTGGTGACTCACCGGTGAGGTACGGGGACGCCACATTTGCGAGGGATTTGATCGACGCACTGGCCTCAGCAGCCGTGGCAGCAGGGAATGCTGGTGTCGCAATCCCGATTCTGAAGATGCTCGAAGACAGCATGCTGCATTTTGGCCGCAGGGATGATCAGGTATTTGTGCGGTCTAATGGACTAATACTCTCAGTGATGCTGTAGCTGGCAATGCTGCGAGCGGTTGTGCAAATGAGCCTGCTGATGTGCATTGTGATGTTTTCGATTAATCCTGATAGCAGTTTTGGTGTGCATTCCATCATGGAAGTGATGGCTTCATCAGTGATTCCACTGTTATTGTCTAGCCCAGATTAGTTCATAGATCACATTGTAGCAAAAGACTAAAAAACAAAAAACAAAATAGAAAGTAGGGATTTTGTTTTTCCCTACAAATTTTGAGATCATATTATCTTAGTTTTTAATTGCGAGCATTATGTCATATCTAGAGATGTGTTACGTTGTGATACACTGTTAGCAATAAAATTATCTTCGTCTGTGATTTTTAATTGCTTGTTCTTTCTTTTCTTCAGGAAGTGTGGCTATGGCTTAGTTCTACAGAGTGCTTAGTTGATGCTTATGTCGTGCTACTAAAGAAATTAGCCCATGCTCAAATGGTACCTCTCTGCCCTTCGTTAAATTTGTGCAATGAAATATTGAAGTTACTATTGGTTGCGAATTAGCCAATGAGATGTTCGTATGACCCCCCTGCTCTTTCTGTCTAATATTGTACAACTATGTAATTTATTCCTTTTCCTGCCTTATGTTTTTCCTTTTATTGTACCACACTACCGCTGCTACAAGTTAAGCAAGACTATCTTTTCCTTTCCCAGGTTCTTGAAGCTCCTAAGGAAGAAAAGGTTTCCCTAGAAATTTTTGGGTGAGTTTATTGTCCAAAATGATGTGCCAATTATGTCGCTATGTTTTTCAACAATCAAAGCAATTTTCATCTTAGTTTTCAGTTCAAGTGGAATGTCTGAGTACACTAAGAAATTACTCTGAGCTTGAATATTTAAACTCTCTCATGCAGTTTCCACATTATAAAGATATAATTAAATGCACTTGGTCTGGATAGAACAGGGAAAATACCCATTTAAACTATATTGTTGACTGGCTTGGAAGCAATAACATTTGCACTTGACTTTAGGATATAGCAGTGACTCACCTTTAATGTTAAAAATTTAATTTATGGTTTTCTATTGCAAGTACAACATTGTCTGCTTGCTATTTCCTTATGCGGCTATAATTTTGTTATGTGATATTTTTCCTTTTGATGTTTCATACTCTTACTGAATGTGCAATCATGATTTTACTTTGGGCTCTTATGAAGGCTCATATGATTATATTTGTTAGCTTCCCTGAGAGAACAATCTTTAGCCCATCATTTTTTTAATCATTGGTTTGGCTGTGGCTGTTCGACATGATTGTCTACTGTTCCTTGAACTTGGGTCTTAGTATTTGTTTTCTTCATGAGCATCCTCTCCATTTTAAACGGTAGTCATTTGCTACAGAATAAGTCTTTTGGGGGGGGGGTGTTAATAATGCTATACCGAGCAGATACAGGACTTGGCAAACAGGCAAAGTCATTCTCAAATTACCATGATGAAGTCCTGGTATGTCTACCAGCTATCTGATGTAAACTTATAAGCCTAAAATTATCATGTAATACTTGGCGCAAAGCGTTCTAATTATTCACCACTTGTTATGTACTTGGTAGTCTACAGGAATGTAACTGCAGTTCATATGCATTTCTAGTCTTCTTTCCCCTGATGAATTGGGTTTCATTTCCTGTTTTATGCCACATTTTTTCCTTGCTGCTCAAATGGCATAATTATTTATCCCTTGCTTCTTTCCTTCACAAGCAAGCACTTGATTAGGGCTACATTCCTGGAGATAGAATGGTGTATTTTATTTTCCTGTTTTCAATATCAAATTTTGCATAAATTAACTTTTCTTGTCAAACAATATTCTTGTACCTGTATACATGCAGGTGAAACGTGAAGAGCTACTTCAGTTTACACAAAGTGCCATTTTCAGGTCTAAAGAGGAATGCTGACACTGGGGTGACCACTATTCTACTTATTTGCTCATGAATGAAGTGATTTTTCATGCATGGTTGAGAACGGACCAGCCTGATACATGTAAGCAAGGTTAAACAATGTATAGCCACCTGATAGGACATCAGAAATGAGTACCACATCATAAATGAGTACCAGATCTATATGGTCTAAGATATTATAGTTACTTTAAATGATTTTTGTTGCTGCCCAATGTAGTAATGAAAATAATGATTACAACAAGATTGATCACCGTCCCGTTAGTTTCAAGAATTATTTAAACTGACTGGTTAATGCAATACTTAAAACCATATTGAATGGAATTATATAATGGGCCTGTCTCACCAAAGATAAAATAGTTGATAGCATGGCTGGAGGGGTGGACATAATAGCAAGAGTTAATGATATAGGCATCAGTTTGCTCAAGTACAAAATCCTAATAACCACTAACGTGCTCACCTTTTATTGAATTGCACTTATATGTGATCCAAACTATTTGAACTGTGTAGAACAAATTTAAAGCATAGAACACGTTTACTAATATTTCGCCTTTTTTTCAAGTTAGGTACTTAAGCTATTTGGTGTTGCAAGTTTTTTGGATTGGCAACCTTTTGTGGAACGATCAAAGGGCTGTTACATGTTCTCTGGAGTGGCAGCAACCATCTGTGCACCAAGCTGGTGTTCAAGTATTTTGGAGTGGCAACAATAATCATGATTGGAAGTTGTACTGTTGGTTGTGTTATGCAGCAAGCTTGTCTTTGGGCATGTTTTGGTTTGTGACTGGTGCAGAATAGGCTTGTAGTACGTATGGATCTATGTACTATAACCATCCCTGGACATGCTATATATCCAATTCATGTATGTATGGAAGATCTAATCTATATTCCCAATGTTTGACCTAAACCTTGTCCAAACTGACTTTTTTTACTAATCTGGAGGGAGTACGCATTAGCAAGCCCGTGGTAACCCCCTTTAAATTACCATCTATACATGTGTACGGTCAAACAATAAACAGGGCTGCGGGCAAGATAGATCCTCCGTGTCTCTTATACAGTTACGACTTAATTAGGCTAAGGTTTATCATTCAACGATCTGGTTTTCAAATAGCTAATAGCCGGCTAAATTAGGCTATAGCAGCTCACAACAGCTAAATTGTATGTATGAACAAAAAAAACTAGACCACCCTTCTCAAACAATTATATCCAGAGATATATAGCAGCAGCTATAGTGGGGGACTTAAAACCCTATATAGGAACTGTTCATGAGAGCTGTCTCTGATTCTAGCTCCCCCCTACAAGTTTGTTGTACAGGTACTTTTCATGCCACTAAGACACGGTTTTCTCTCTCCTCTAAATGAATCAGGGTCCATTTGGCACAGCGCCCATCTACTCCGGCTCTAACACCGTTGATTATTGTAGCATCACTGTAGTACGGAGCTAGTGAAGCTAGGAACCGTGGCTCTACCGGCTCATCCTCTTCCCAGTTCATTTTTGTAAGGATCCCTGCTAGCCTAGAGAGGGGTGAATAGGCCAGCCAAAACAAAACTTAAAACTTTCTGTCAGACCCTGACGCGGCACTGCCACTCGGAGGAGCAGCACTGCCGCTCAGCGGTGCTGCTGCTCACTCAAGCGACACTGCCGCTCGTATAAACACAAATATACCATAATTCAAAAACTGCCCAACAAAATTTAGATCGAAAAAATTTCTGAGCTTCCTGGGATAGAGGAGAGCCTATTCCACCAGCTAGATGTACGTGGAAGTGTACGAATGAGTAAATCGGGACCAAACCCTAAAATCAACAACAAACAAGAGTAGCATAACACAAATAGCAAGAACACGAGAGACAGGCGATTTATCCCATGGTTCAGCTAACCACTAAGGCTTGCCTACCTCCACGTTGTTGAGGAAGCCACAAAGGCTTGGGCTTTGCAACCCTTGTCCTCGTTCTCAAGTCAAGACAGTGAAATCTTGAGATGAGGGATTTCTTACTAGATGATAGGGTGATTACAAATGTTCCAGAGCAGCCACAACGAGTTGGAAGCTTCTGGGCGACACCTAGCCGGCTAGGAGCCTTGCTCCAAGAGTAAAAGATGCAATTCACCGGCTTGAACGTGAACCACGTGCTCTAGAAGTTGAAGATCAGTTGGAGCAGCTCTCTAATGGAGTTTGGAGGCTCAATCTCTCAAAGATTTGCAAGGGAATCAAAGGGAGAGTGCTTGGAAGCTTGGGAGCCTCAACAAGGAAGAAGAGAGGTGCTCTGGTTTGCTGTTGGCGTGGAATGGTCGAGATGACTATTGGAGGGGATGTCGGAGAGGTAAAATACCCCTCTGACCCCAACGGTCACTTTAAGTCGCGGTAGTGCTGCTTGGGTCCCCGGCACTGCGGCGGAGCGGCAATGCTCCTTGCCTGAGCGGCAGTGCCGCTCTGCCCAGACAACACCAAAAGTAGAAATGCAAAGCTAGATGTCTTGGCTATGGTTTGAGGATATTTTGGTGGGTATTTGAGCACATGGTTGCACATTGAAGCTTGTGCATTGTATCCCCCTTTATAGTGCGTCTTTTCCTAAACTCAAATTCGAAACATAAAAGAAATTAAACGCCTTTGAGTCGATCAACGCGTCCTTTTGTAATTGGGGGCTCCACCAATGCATGTATTATCCTCTTGTTATTTTACCTACTTGTCAACTCGATAAATCTCATTAGTCCTCTAATTGCATGGTCATTATCACCAAAACCCACAATAGGGCTTGATTGCACTTACAATCTCCCCCTTTTTAGTGACTGTTGAAAACACAATTAGAGCTTACAAAAGAATTAAATTATAACTGAGATTTTCGAGCCATGGGTGTAGGAGCTCCCCCCGAATATATGAATGGGGATTTGAATTCCCAATTTGGCATTAAGGCCAAAATTCACATATTAAGTGAAGTGAGGGCTCCCCTACATCCATTGCTACTGTGGGGTGCTGCACATAAGTGTCAAAACAAGATATCCGTGATGCATATGACAAGTATGCACTCAAAGGAAAAAGGCTGAAACTGCACTGAGCAACACTGCTCCTCGACAGAGCAGCACTGCCGCTCAAGTGACTGTCAGCCGAATATAAAATCAGCCACCACACATAGCTAGCACAAGACATAAGCTGGTTAAAGTAGTAAATAGACAAGCTAAATTAACACACAACCAGTACATGCCATATCCAAATATAAAGAGAGTACATATGTAGCAATTATTACATAAAATAGAGTTTGAACGACTCTAAACTCGCAACTAACCAAACTAACTCTCAACTTGCACGGATATGACATGTAGCTCCTGCGGGTCTTCCAATCATGGCGATGAAAAGTGAAATTTGTAATTTGCTATACCCTCCTCAACTCATTCTCCCCCTTTGGCAACAAGCTCCAAAAAGAGAGAGAAAAAGAAAGAGAGATACAAACTCTCAGTCATCCTACTGAATGTCGTCCCAATCGACATTGTCGCCACCACCTGCGCCATCATCATCGTCGTCGTCATCATCATCGTCCTCCTCATCGTCATCAGAGACCACCGCCCTGCCCTGGCGATGGGTAGTAGAAGTGAAGCATGCAGAACAACGAGTCGAAGGACCACCAAGCTCCTCCTCAACTATCTCCTCATCCTCACTATCCAAGCTAGATATGTCACTGTACTCTGGTGGAGGGTGAAGAGCCTCAAGTGGAGGTAGTCCCTAGTGCTAACACAGCTCTCTAGCCTCCAGGTGAGCCTCATAGGCTGTCGTCGCTGCAAAGGTGCAAGTACCAAGAATCGCCTTAAAGAATCTAGCAATCTTGCTCTTTTTCATCCGACAGGAAGAAGAGAGGGAGGACTCTGGCACATCTGCTGTTGCTAAGGGGCCAACTGTCTCACTAGCTGCACTGTTGTGTGTCTTCTCACAATGATACGGCTCATGCAACCCATCCTTGAAGAACCTAGAGCCTGTCACCCTCTCAATGACAAACATGACATATGGTTTATAGGGTAGATCCTTCCTGGCATCATCGGCTGCAACCTAAAGCTCATGCCAAATGAAGCGTGACACTGAGAAATGAGCTCCTCCAGGTGCCATCCTTGCAAGAAGGTTCCTTGCATACCCATACAAGTTTGATGCTGAGCCACCCTTGGGATTGATTGAGTTTCTGAAAAGGTTGTTCGGGATGTAAAAGAAACTCTTGAGCCCCTTCACCAACCCAGTAGTTGTTCCACTAACATACATATAGTCAATCTCATGGTTGTTCAACACACGCTCATCATGTACCGCAGTGAAACCTTTGTCTCTAGCTCCAAGTCCCAGTATGCGGGAGAAGGTAACAAAATCTACCTTGTAATGTCGACCTTCAGTCATCCAATGAAGCTCATCTTCCTAGACATTATAGTAGCAGGTACCATGAAACTGCGAGAGAATCTCATTGTTCCAATCATACCTGAAGCTCATGAGATCCCTGAGCTCAAATCTCTCGCATGCTTGAATGACTCTATCAAATTTTCTGTCTCTTTTAGCAATCATGTACGCAAAGTCCACAAACTTCATCTTGATGATGTGGGTCTTTCTGGCACTGAAGAGCACGGACTAATAGAAATCTGAATGAAATGCATTCCAAAATCTATAATCCACCCCTATGTCCCTAGGAGTAAGATAGGGATTGACCATCCTGGCCTGCTGCACTGGCTTGCTCACATTGGCATAGCTGATCCGGCGTCTCTCCCTGGTGTCCTGATGAGGTGCTCTCTCTGACACATCCTCCTGGTAGGGCACCATATATGAGTCATCAAACATAGTGATACTCACAAGGGTGGAGGACAGGCACCTGGACGAATCGTCCGTCCAGCCATCTGTAACAGTGCCTCTTGCTATGCCAGCTGACAAGGAATCGTTCCAATGTTGACACCACCTCTGCCTCCTCATCTAGCTGGCTGCTTCTGCCTTCCCCTCCCAGTGTCCATCCTTCTCTTGGGCCTCCTCTCCTCCAGCTCATCTCCCGAAGCCATCTATGCACGAAAGGGATAGATCGGGTGAGTGACTGCATGGTTGGGAGTAAAAACATGATGTGGTAGGTAAATCCAATCGAGAACGAGAGTCACTGGTGGAGCTTTGCATGCAAATGCACGGCACTGTAGCACTGCCGCTACCTCGCGCGGCACTGCCGCGCTGGCTAGACACCACTCCACCGGGAAATCGCCGTTTCAATTCAATTTATCTATCACACCTTCTTCTAATCCCTTCACACTATCACAAGAAACTGAAATCCATCGCATGATTGACTCCAAGGCATAGATTGGGGAGGATTAGGGTTGGAGCTCATTGTTACCTTTCAAAAACAGTTGAAGGAGAGGGAGAGGGAAAGAATGGCTTGGTCCATAGGCTTCCTCACACGCCGGTGACCTTGGATCTAGCCGGCGCGCAGTGCGGCACCATCGAGAGGCAGCGCAGTAGTTGGCGGCGGAGCAGGCAAGGGAGGGTGTTGCCCTCTGTTTGTGTGGGGAAGAGAAAGAGCGGCCAAGAGAAAGAGGGAGAGAGAGATTACCGCGGGCCCAAAGGGGTAAAGGATAAGGACATGAGCCCCACAGTAACCGTTGCAAAAGGATATTTTTCCAGATGAAAAACATCGAGTGGCACTGCCGCTTAACTGCCCGGCACTACCGCTGCCCGACACTGCTGCGGCACCAAGCTGCACTGCTGCTCCCCCTGCAACAGCGCAGATTTACTTCCTATTTCCTCTATATATAGATATGATATGGACACATACTCTTGCTATATTTTGGTCAGAAACAAATAATCATTACAAGCAATGACCAAAATATGCAAGTTCTCTTTTATAACACATTTTGAAGCACAATATTAAAATTTTGCACCCTTTTTCCTAGGTACTAGTTGATCAATCAAAGGTGTGCTACATTTCAAACCATATTACGAGAGTCAAGTATATTTAGCTCACTACACAAAGTATAAAACCTTGACTCGTTGAGAGGCTTAGTGAAGATATCAGCTAGTTGTTTTTCGGTGCTCACATGGCAAATTTCGATATCTCCTTTGGTTTCATGGTCTCTCAAGAAATGATGTCGCATGTCTATGTTGTTTGGTTCTTAAGTGACTTACGGGATTGTTTGCAAGCTTTATAGCACTTTCATTATCACACAAGAGTGGAATTTTGGTAAAGTGACATCCGAAATCTTGAAGGGTTTGCCTCATCCAAAGTAGTTGAGCACAATATGCACCGGTTGCAACATACTCGGCCTCGGCGGTGGAAAGGGCTACACAATTTTGCTTTTTAGAACTCCAAGACACTAGGGATTGTCCAAGGAATTGACACATCCCCAAAGTGCTTTTTCGATCTACCTTGCAACCAGCATAATCGAAATCTGAATACCTAAGTAGATCGAACTTAGAGTCCTTGGGATACCACAAGCCAAGGTTAGGAGTGTGTACTAAATATCTCAAGATTCTCTTAATGGCCGTCAAATGGCACTCTTTTGGGTTGGCTTGAAATCTAGCACACATGCACACGCTAAGCATAATATCGGGCCTAGATGCACACAAATAGAGTAGAGAGCCGATCATGGAGCGATATACCTTGATGTCCACGGCTTTCCCTTTCTCATTAAGATCAAGATGTCCATTGGTTGGTATGGGAGTCTTGATAGGCTTTGCATTCACCATGTCAAACTTCTTTAGCATATCATGGGTGTACTTCATTTGGCTAATAAATGCCCCTTTCTTCAATTACTTGATTTGAAATCCGAGGAAGAACTTCAATTCACCCATCATAGACATCCCAAATCTCTTTGTCATGATCCTACTAAATTCCTCACAAAAAGAATGATTAGTACTACCAAATATTATGTCATGGACATATATTTGGCACACAAAAATATCTTTACCAACTTTGTGAGTGAAAAAGGGTAGGATTGGCTTTGCCTATTTCAAAGCCTTGTTTGAGCAAGAATTCCTTAAGGCATTCATACCATGCTCTTGGTGCTTGCTTAAGCCCATAGAGCACCTTTTGGAGTTTGTAGACATGAGTGGGAAACTTTGGATCTTCAAAGCCCGGTGGTTGCTCAACATAGACAAGTTCTTGTATAGGACCATTGAGAAATGCACTCTTCACATCCATTTGATATAACTTGAAGTTGTGATGGGCGGCATAGGCTAGAAGGCATCCGGATCGCTTCAAGTCTAGCCACCGGTGCATATGTTTCTTCAAAGTCCAAGCCATTTACTTGAGTGAAGCCTTGAGCAACCAATCTTGCCTTGTTCTTTTTTTTGCAAGGTAATCTTGCCTTGTTCCTTGTCACCACGCCATACTCATCTTGTTTATTCCGGAAGACCCACTTGGTGCCAATGACATTGCTCTTGGGTCTTTCCACCAAGGACCACACTTGATTTCTCTCGAAATTATTGAGCTCTTCTTGCATGGCCATCACCCAATCCGGATCATCAAGTGCTTGTTCTACCTTGAGAGGCTCCAAAGAGGAAACAAACGAGTAAAATAGGCAAAAGTTTGCTAAATGAGAACGAGTTGTTACCCCCTTTCAAAGACTCCCAAGGATATTGTCAATAGGGTGATCCCGTTGTATCGTTTGCCTTAGCCTTGGATGTTCAATGACTTCTTGCTGGTCTACTGGTCCTTCTTCATCATCTTGCTCAAATATAGGTTGTAGGTTTTGTCCTCGAATTGGACTGCTATCAGTTGCTGCTGTTTGCAGGGGCGCGATAGTGCTGCTCCTCTACGTGGCAGTGCCGCTAGCCGGCACTGCTACTGGTGTGAGTGGCACTGCTGCTCCTGTTTCAGCAGTGGTCTGTGCAGCAGCTTCAGCTTGTGGAGGTTCCACCTCTATAGCCTTGTTTTCTTGTGGTCTTATATCACCAATGGCTAATTGCTTGATTGCTTCACAAGGTGGCTCCTCATTTCCTACAACACTTTAATTAATTTGCTCTACTTGAGAGCCATTAGATTATCAAACGTCACATCTACTGCTATTTCAACAAAAATAAAGCTAAGCTTGAGACTTGTTTAGTGGCAAAATCTAGCATGGGTTGGCTTTGGCACCATTGACTAGCTCATGTTGGGATGAGTAACTTGGCCAAACTTCTAAAAGATGAACACATCCTTGGACTAACAAATGTTCATTTTGAGAAAGATAGGGTGTGTAGTGCATGCCAAGCCAGGAAGCAAGTAGGTGTACCCCACCCACCAAAGAGCATTGTTTCCACCAAGCAACCATTGGAGATAGTTCACATGGATCTCTTTAGACCGGTCGCCTACCTTAGCATCGGCGGTAACAAACATGGTCTTGTTATTGTTGATGACTATACTTGTTTCACTTAGGTATTCTTTGTGTTTGACAAGAGTCAAGTGCAAGAGAAGGTGAAGATATTCATTAGAAGAGCACAAAAGGAGTTCGGTTTTCTAATCAAGAAGGTGCGAAGTGACAATGGAACCGAATTTCGGAACACTCATGTGGAAGAATTTCTTAATGAAGAGGGCATTAAGCATGAGTTTTCAACTCCATACACCCCCTCAACAAAATGGTGTGGTAGAGAGGAAGAACCGAACACTTATTGACATGGCAAGGACAATGCTAAATGAGTACAAGACTTCGGATTTATTTTGGTGTGAAGCAATCAACACCGCATGTCATGCCATCAACCGTCTCTACTTACACAGGATGTTGAAGAAAACTTCATATGAGCTTCTAACCGGTAACAAGCCAAAGGTATCTTACTTTAGAGTATTTGGGAGCAAGTGTTTCATACTTAACAAGAAACCTAAATCCTCTAAGTTTGCACCTAAAGTTGATGAAGGTTTTCTTCTTAGCTATGGATCAAATGAGCACGCCTACCGTGTTTTTAATAAGACCTCAGGGAGAGTTGAAATAGCAGTAGATGTGACGTTTGATAATCTAATGGCTCTCAAGTAGAGCAAATTAATTAAAGTGTTGTAGGAAATGAGGAGCCACCTTGTGAAGCAATCAAGCAATTAGCCATTGGTGATATAAGACCACAAGAAAACAAGGCTATAGAGGTGGAACCTCCACAAGCTGAAGCTGCTGCACAGACCACTGCTGAAACAGGAGCAGCAGTGCCACTCACACCAGTAGCAGTGCCGGCTAGCGGCACTGCCACGTAGAGGAGCAGCACTATCGCGCCCTGCAAACAGCAGCAACTGATAGCAGTCCAATTCGAGGACAAAACCTACAACCTATATTTGAGCAAGATGATGAAGAAGGACCAGTAGACCAGCAAGAAGTCATTGAACATCCAAGGCTAAGGCAAACGATACAACGGGATCACCCTATTGACAATATCCTTGGGAGTCTTTGAAAGGGGGTAACAACTCGTTCTCATTTAGCAAACTTTTGCCTATTTTACTCGTTTGTTTCCTCTTTGGAGCCTCTCAAGGTAGAACAAGCACTTGATGATCCGGATTGGGTGATGGCCATGCAAGAAGAGCTCAATAATTTCGAGAGAAATCAAGTGTGGTCCTTGGTGGAAAGACCCAAGAGCAATGTCATTGGCACCAAGTGGGTCTTCCGGAATAAACAAGATGAGTATGGCGTGGTGACAAGGAACAAGGCAAGATTACCTTGCAAAAAAAAGGAACAAGGCAAGATTGGTTGCTCAAGGCTTCACTCAAGTAAATGGCTTGGACTTTGAAGAAACATATGCACCGGTGGCTAGACTTGAAGCGATCCGGATGCCTTCTAGCCTATGCCGCCCATCACAACTTCAAGTTATATCAAATGGATGTGAAGAGTGCATTTCTCAATGGTCCTATACAAGAACTTGTCTATGTTGAGCAACCACCGGGCTTTGAAGATCCAAAGTTTCCCACTCATGTCTACAAACTCCAAAAGGTGCTCTATGGGCTTAAGCAAGCACCAAGAGCATGGTATGAATGCCTTAAGGAATTCTTGCTCAAACAAGGCTTTGAAATAGGCAAAGCCAATCCTACCCTTTTTCACTCACAAAGTTGGTAAAGATATTTTTGTGTGCCAAATATATGTCCATGACATAATATTTGGTAGTACTAATCATTCTTTTTGTGAGGAATTTAGTAGGATCATGACAAAGAGATTTGGGATGTCTATGATGGGTGAATTGAAGTTCTTCCTCGGATTTCAAATCAAGTAATTGAAGAAAGGGGCATTTATTAGCCAAATGAAGTACACCCATGATATGCTAAAGAAGTTTGACATGGTGAATGCAAAGCCTATCAAGACTCCCATACCAACCAATGGACATCTTGATCTTAATGAGAAAGGGAAAGCCGTGGACATCAAGGTATATCGCTCCATGATCGGCTCTCTACTCTATTTGTGTGCATCTAGGCCCGATATTATGCTTAGCGTGTGCATGTGTGCTAGATTTCAAGCCAACCCAAAAGAGTGCCATTTGACGGCCATTAAGAGAATCTTGAGATATTTAGTACACACTCCTAACCTTGGCTTGTGGTATCCCAAGGACTCTAAGTTCGATCTACTTAGGTATTCAGATTTCGATTATGCTGGTTGCAAGGTAGATCGAAAAAGCACTTTGGGGATGTGTCAATTCCTTGGACAATCCCTAGTGTCTTGGAGTTCTAAAAAGCAAAATTGTGTAGCCCTTTCCACCGCCGAGGCCGAGTATGTTGCAACCGGTGCATATTGTGCTCAACTACTTTGGATGAGGCAAACCCTTCAAGATTTCGGATGTCACTTTACCAAAATTCCACTCTTGTGTGATAATGAAAGTGCTATAAAGCTTGCAAACAATCCCGTAAGTCACTTAAGAACCAAACAACATAGACATGCGACATCATTTCTTGAGAGACCATGAAACCAAAGGAGATATCGAAATTTGCCATGTGAGCACCGAAAAACAACTAGCTGATATCTTCACTAAGCCTCTCAACGAGTCAAGGTTTTATACTTTGTGTAGTGAGCTAAATATACTTGACTCTCGTAATATGGTTTGAAATGTAGCACACCTTTGATTGATCAACTAGTACCTAGGAAAAAGGGTGCAAAATTTTAATATTGTGCTTCAAAATGTGTTATAAAAGAGAACTTGCATATTTTGGTCATTGCTTGTAATGATTATTTGTTTCTGACCAAAATATAGCAAGAGTATGTGTCCATATCATATCTATATATAGAGGAAATAGGAAGTAAATCTGCGCTGTTGCAGGGGGAGCAGCAGTGCAGCTTGGTGCCGCAGCAGTGTCGGGCAGCGGTAGTGCCGGGCAGTTAAGCGGCAGTGCCACTCGATGTTTTTCATCTGGAAAAATATCCTTTTGCAACGGTTACTGTGGGGCTCATGTCCTTATCCTTTACCCCTTTGGGCCCGCGGTAATCTCTCTCTCCCTCTTTCTCTTGGCCGCTCTTTCTCTTCCCCACACAAACAGAGGGCAACACCCTCCCTTGCCTGCTCCGCCGCCAACTACTGCGCTGCCTCTCGATGGTGCCGCACTGCGCGCCGGCTAGATCCAAGGTCACCGGCGTGTGAGGAAGCCTATGGACCAAGCCATTCTTTCCCTCTCCCTCTCCTTCAACTGTTTTTGAAAGGTAACAATGAGCTCCAACCCTAATCCTCCCCAATCTATGCCTTGGAGTCAATCATGCGATGGATTTCAGTTTCTTGTGATAGTGTGAAGGGATTAGAAGAAGGTGTGATAGATAAATTGAATTGAAACGGCGATTTCCCGGTGGAGTGGTGTCTAGCCAGCGCGGCAGTGCCGCGCGAGGTAGCGGCAGTGCTACAGTGCCGTGCATTTGCATGCAAAGCTCCACCAGTGACTCTCGTTCTCGATTGGATTTACCTACCACATCATGTTTTTACTCCCAACCATGCAGTCACTCACCCGATCTATCCCTTTCGTGCATAGATGGCTTCGGGAGATGAGCTGGAGGAGAGGAGGCCCAAGAGAAGGATGGACACTGGAGGGGAAGGCAGAAGCAGCCAGCTAGATGAGGAGGCAGAGGTGGTGTCAACATTGGAACGATTCCTTGTCAGCTGGCATAGCAAGAGGCACTGTTACAGATGGCTGGACGGACGATTCGTCCAGGTGCCTGTCCTCCACCCTTGTGAGTATCACTATGTTTGATGACTCATATATGGTGCCCTACCAGGAGGATGTGTCAGAGAGAGCACCTCATCAGGACACCAGGGAGAGACGCCGGATCAGCTATGCCAATGTGAGCAAGCCAGTGCAGCAGGCCAGGATGGTCAATCCCTATCTTACTCCTAGGGACATAGGGGTGGATTATAGATTTTGGAATGCATTTCATTCAGATTTCTATTAGTCCGTGCTCTTCAGTGCCAGAAAGACCCACATCATCAAGATGAAGTTTGTGGACTTTGCGTACATGATTGCTAAAAGAGACAGAAAATTTGATAGAGTCATTCAAGCATGCGAGAGATTTGAGCTCAGGGATCTCATGAGCTTCAGGTATGATTGGAACAATGAGATTCTCTCGCAGTTTCATGGTACCTGCTACTATAATGTCTAGGAAGATGAGCTTCATTGGATGACTGAAGGTCGACATTACAAGGTAGATTTTGTTACCTTCTCCCGCATACTGGGACTTGGAGCTAGAGACAAAGGTTTCACTGCGGTACATGATGAGCGTGTGTTGAACAACCATGAGATTGACTATATGTATGTTAGTGGAACAACTACTGGGTTGGTGAAGGGGCTCAAGAGTTTCTTTTACATCCCGAACAACCTTTTCAGAAACTCAATCAATCCCAAGGGTGGCTCAGCATCAAACTTGTATGGGTATGCAAGGAACCTTCTTGCAAGGATGGCACTTGGAGGAGCTCATTTCTCAGTGTCACGCTTCATTTGGCATGAGCTTTAGGTTGCAGCCGATGATGCCAGGAAGGATCTACCCTATAAACCATATGTCATGTTTGTCATTGAGAGGGTGACAGGCTCTAGGTTCTTCAAGGATGGGTTGCATGAGCCGTATCATTGTGAGAAGACACACAACAGTGCAGCTAGTGAGACAGTTGGCCCCTTAGCAACAGCAGATGTGCCAGAGTCCTCCCTCTCTTCTTCCTGTCGGATGAAAAAGAGCAAGATTGCTAGATTCTTTAAGGCGATTCTTGGTACTTGCACCTTTGCAGCGACGACAGCCTATGAGGCTCACCTGGAGGCTAGAGAGCTGTGTTAGCACTAGGGACTACCTCCACTTGAGGCTCTTCACCCTCCACCAGAGTACAGTGACATATCTAGCTTGGATAGTGAGGATGAGGAGATAGTTGAGGAGGAGCTTGGTGGTCCTTCGACTCGTTGTTCTGCATGCTTCACTTCTACTACCCATCGCCAGGGCAGGGCGGTGGTCTCTGATGACGATGAGGAGGACGATGATGATGACGACGACGATGATGATGGCGCAGGTGGTGGCGACAATGTCGATTGGGACGACATTCAGTAGGATGACTGAGAGTTTGTATCTCTCTTTCTTTTTCTCTCTCTTTTTGGAGCTTGTTGCCAAAGGGGGAGAATGAGTTGAGGAGGGTATAGCAAATTACAAATTTCACTTTTCATCGCCATGATTGGAAGACCCGCAGGAGCTACATGTCATATCCGTGCAAGTTGAGAGTTAGTTTGGTTAGTTGCGAGTTTAGAGTCGTTCAAACTCTATTTTATGTAATAATTGCTACATATGTACTCTCTTTATATTTGGATATGGCATGTACTGGTTGTGTGTTAATTTAGCTTGTCTATTTACTACTTTAACCAGCTTATGTCTTGTGCTAGCTATGTGTGGTGGCTGATTTTATATTCGGCTGACAGTCACTTGAGCGGCAGTGCTGCTCTGTCGAGGAGCAGTGTTGCTCAGTGCAGTTTCAGCCTTTTTCCTTTGAGTGCATACTTGTCATATGCATCACGGATATCTTGTTTTGACACTTATGTGCAGCACCCCACAGTAGCAATGGATGTAGGGGGAGCCCTCACTTCACTTAATATGTGAATTTTGGCCTTAATGCCAAATTGGGAATTCAAATCCCCATTCATATATTCGGGGGGAGCTCCTACACCCATGGCTCGAAAATCTCAGTTATAATTTAATTCTTTTGTAAGCTCTAATTGTGTTTTCAACAGTCACTAAAAAGGGGGAGATTGTAAGTGCAATCAAGCCCTATTGTGGGTTTTGGTGATAATGACCATGCAATTAGAGGACTAATGAGATTTATCGAGTTGACAAGTAGGTAAAATAACAAGAGGATAATACATGCATTGGTGGAGCCCCCAATTACAAAAGGACGCGTTGATCGACTCAAAGGCGTTTAATTTCTTTTATGTTTCGAATTTGAGTTTAGGAAAAGACGCACTATAAAGGGGGATACAATGCACAAGCTTCAATGTGCAACCATGTGCTCAAATACCCACCAAAATATCCTCAAACCATAGCCAAGACATCTAGCTTTGCATTTCTACTTTTGGTGTTGTCTGGGCAGAGCGGCACTGCCGCTCAGGCAAGGAGCATTGCCGCTCCGCCGCAGTGCCGGGGACCCAAGCAGCACTACCGCGACTTAAAGTGACCGTTGGGGTCAGAGGGGTATTTTACCTCTCCGACATCCCCTCCAATAGTCATCTCGACCATTCCACGCCAACAGCAAACCAGAGCACCTCTCTTCTTCCTTGTTGAGGCTCCCAAGCTTCCAAGCACTCTCCCTTTGATTCCCTTGCAAATCTTTGAGAGATTGAGCCTCCAAACTCCATTAGAGAGCTGCTCCAACTGATCTTCAACTTCTAGAGCACGTGGTTCACGTTCAAGCCGGTGAATTGCATCTTTTACTCTTGGAGCAAGGCTCCTAGCCGGCTAGGTGTCGCCCAGAAGCTTCCAACTCGTTGTGGCTGCTCTGGAACATTTGTAATCACCCTATCATCTAGTAAGAAATCCCTCATCTCAAGATTTCACTGTCTTGACTTGAGAACGAGGACAAGGGTTGCAAAGCCCAAGCCTTTGTGGCTTCCTCAACAACGTGGAGGTAGGCAAGCCTTAGTGGTTAGCTGAACCATGGGATAAATCGCCTGTCTCTCGTGTTCTTGCTATTTGTGTTATGCTACTCTTGTTTGTTGTTGATTTTAGGGTTTGGTCCCGATTTACTCATTCGTACACTTCCACGTACATCTAGCTGGTGGAATAGGCTCTCCTCTATCCCAGGAAGCTCAGAAATTTTTTCGATCTAAATTTTGTTGGGCAGTTTTTGAATTATGGTATATTTGTGTTTATACGAGCGGCAGTGTCGCTTGAGTGAGCAGCAGCACCGCTGAGCGGCAGTGCTGCTCCTCCGAGTGGCAGTGCCGCGTCAGGGTCTGACAGAAAGTTTTAAGTTTTGTTTTGGCTGGCCTATTCACCCCTCTCTAGGCTAGCAGGGATCCTTACAAAAATGAACTGGGAAGAGGATGAGCCGGTAGAGCCACGGTTCCTAGCTTCACTAGCTCCGTACTACAGTGATGCTACAATAATCAACGGTGTTAGAGCCGGAGTAGATGGGCGCTGTGCCAAATGGACCCTGATTCATTTAGAGGAGAGAGAAAACCGTGTCTTAGTGGCATGAAAAGTACCTGTACAACAAACTTGTAGGGGGGAGCTAGAATCAGAGACAGCTCTCATGAACAGTTCCTATATAGGGTTTTAAGTCCCCCACTATAGCTGCTGCTATATATCTCTGGATATAATTGTTTGAGAAGGGTGGTCTAGTTTTTTTTGTTCATACATACAATTTAGCTGTTGTGAGCTGCTATAGCCTAATTTAGCCGGCTATTAGCTATTTGAAAACCAGATCGTTGAATGATAAACCTTAGCCTAATTAAGTCGTAACTGTATAAGAGACACGGACTAATAGAAATCTGAATGAAATGCATTCCAAAATCTATAATCCACCCCTATGTCCCTAGGAGTAAGATAGGGATTGACCATCCTGGCCTGCTGCACTGGCTTGCTCACATTGGCATAGCTGATCCGGCGTCTCTCCCTGGTGTCCTGATGAGGTGCTCTCTCTGACACATCCTCCTGGTAGGGCACCATATATGAGTCATCAAACATAGTGATACTCACAAGGGTGGAGGACAGGCACCTGGACGAATCGTCCGTCCAGCCATCTGTAACAGTGCCTCTTGCTATGCCAGCTGACAAGGAATCGTTCCAATGTTGACACCACCTCTGCCTCCTCATCTAGCTGGCTGCTTCTGCCTTCCCCTCCCAGTGTCCATCCTTCTCTTGGGCCTCCTCTCCTCCAGCTCATCTCCCGAAGCCATCTATGCACGAAAGGGATAGATCGGGTGAGTGACTGCATGGTTGGGAGTAAAAACATGATGTGGTAGGTAAATCCAATCGAGAACGAGAGTCACTGGTGGAGCTTTGCATGCAAATGCACGGCACTGTAGCACTGCCGCTACCTCGCGCGGCACTGCCGCGCTGGCTAGACACCACTCCACCGGGAAATCGCCGTTTCAATTCAATTTATCTATCACACCTTCTTCTAATCCTTCACACTATCACAAGAAACTGAAATCCATCGCATGATTGACTCCAAGG
>JAHUYU010001198.1:0-14189 GCA_030439765.1 Tripidium arundinaceum | reverse complement strand
CTCATTGAGAAGTTGAGTGGAGCGAAATAAAGTTGTGCATGAATGTTCATATTTTGCAAATATGTCATGTCAAAGACTCGGTTTTGTGACAAGAGTCCTCTTTTATAAGATATTGTTGAATCCAAGATAATAAAGCTCTATTTGACAAAGAGGTGGGTGTTCCGTAGTAATATTAGATCCAGATCTTTTGAAACTAAGAGCATCTCCAACAAACTCATTAAAACAGGTTGCTATTCTTATAACTTTGGCAAAAACACAAAATTCCTTCTCCAACAACTCCTCAAACCAACTTGCTATTTATCCGCACTTGCTATTCACCGGCCTCGCGCGTGGAAGAATACGCGCGCGGAAAGGACTTGCTATCCCGATCTCGGGGCCTCGGCGACGCTCCGGGACGGCCTCGGGGCTAGAGCCGAGGGGCGGGGCTGCCGGAGTGAGGAGGACCGCCGCCAGTGCTGCTGTTCCTCGCCGGCGCGGGGAGGAGGTGTCGCGGCCGCCGGTGAGGCGCCGGCGATGAGCGCGGGCCGACGTTGTGACGAGAAAAGTTAACGGGGCTCTTCGTTCGCTAGCGGGGCTCTTTGTTCGCTTAGCGGGCTTCGTTCGTTTAGCGGGCCTCTTCGTTCGTTAGCGGGCTTCTTTATTTTGGCAAGTGAGTTTTAAGGAGTTGTTGGAGAGAGATCTTTTTTTCACTTGCCAAATTTTGGCTTCGGCGCCATAGGTGAGGCGTGATTTTGTAATATGAGTAGTGGTGGTAGCCACAATTTTGACAGGAACCAATCATCAGCCATATAAGCATAAAGAAATTAGAGATTACTTCAGGCAGTTCGGTTGGACCCTTTTCCATAATCATTAGCAACCAGTCTAGTCCAGAATGCTAGAGATCATTTTCTAAAGGTAGAATCCACCACTTTCTCATAGCCTAATCCTCTAGAAACAGGACAGCAATCTACCTATAATCTTCCATATGCCAATCCAATAGTAGCCTCACACGTGACATTTCATATGTCAATCCAGTAGTAGGCACCAAAAATCAAAGCAGAAAAGTACCAAAATATAAACTCATAGTTGAAGAACTGTTTGCAGTGTCGCATCACAAGAACAAACTTAATGAATGACTTCTATTTAGAAGAATAATCAAATTCTGCCTATTAGCAGCTCTGCATCTCCACAGCGTTATGCTTTGATTGCCCCCACACTGTCACCGCCTTAACCGAGCTCTAGCCACGTGCGTAAGAAGTCAGGGACCCACCTGCGCAAGAAGACAGGACTCAGAAACCAACCTGTGCTAGATATAAGTTATAGTTCATAAATGAGGAGAAATTGCATATTGTTAGGACAAATTCTGTACTAATTTTTTCACCGCATAAGTGCACATATTAATTATTAAAATGGAGTGTCTAATTGTCCAAGCAAACAATGACGAAATTTTAGGCGACTCGAATCATGTGAAATGTTTTGAAGCAGCAGAAACAATTTTCTTTGGCGAGAAACAACAATTGCACAGGGTACTTCGACCTCTCCCCTCCACGAAATCAGTCCAATATATATTTACTGCTTGTGTTTTCTGCAGTCGCCTCATGGTTGGAGATCAAGTAGCGCCTGCCTGACTTCACTAGATCTCAGGGGATCAGAGCAGCTTCATGATGCATACAGGCTGTGGGCATTCATGAGCTCATGGACAAGTTCTTGGAACTGATTTCGTGGAGGGGAGAGGTCGAAGTACCCTGTGCAATTGTTGTTTCTCGCCAAAGAAAATTGTTTCTGCTGCTTCAAAACATTTCACATGATTCGAGTCGCCTAAAATTTCGTCATTGTTTGCTTGGACAATTAGACACTCCATTTTAATAATTAATATGTGCACTTATGCGGTGAAAAAATTAGTACAGAATTTGTCCTAACAATATGCAATTTCTCCTCATTTATGAACTATAACTTATATCTAGCACAGGTTGGTTTCTGAGTCCTGTCTTCTTGCGCAGGTGGGTCCCTGACTTCTTACGCACGTGGCTAGAGCTCGGTTAAGGCGGTGACAGTGTGGGGGCAATCAAAGCATAACGCTGTGGAGATGCAGAGCTGCTAATAGGCAGAATTTGATTATTCTTCTAAATAGAAGTCATTCATTAAGTTTGTTCTTGTGATGCGACACTGCAAACAGTTCTTCAACTATGAGTTTATATTTTGGTACTTTTCTGCTTTGATTTTTGGTGCCTACTACTGGATTGACATATGAAATGTCACGTGTGAGGCTACTATTGGATTGGCATATGGAAGATTATAGGTAGATTGCTGTCCTGTTTCTAGAGGATTAGGCTATGAGAAAGTGGTGGATTCTACCTTTAGAAAATGATCTCTAGCATTCTGGACTAGACTGGTTGCTAATGATTATGGAAAAGGGTCCAACCGAACTGCCTGAAGTAATCTCTAATTTCTTTATGCTTATATGGCTGGTATTGAGTGTAGTAGTGTTCTATAGTTTTTAGATAAGAGATGGGCAACCAAAATTAACTGGGTGGCGTGATCTGTGTAAACATTGCAGGGATGTTGAGGAAGTAGAAGTTGTACCATGCTTGGAGGGGATTCGGTAGAAGCAGAAACAGAAGTTGTAGCATGCTCGATAGCTCGAGTCAAATAGCTCCTGAGTTTTCTTTCTTTCTTTTCTTTTGTTGACACGTGAAAGTACAACATGATCGCTCCTTGGTGACATCGATCGCCCATGAGCTCAGAAGGAAGGCTGGTAGCTGCAAAGCTCAAAAATTGAGAAGTTTGGAGTGGAGCGAAATAAAGTTGTGCATGAATGTTCATATTTTGCAAATATGTCATGTCAAAGACTCGGTTTTGTGACAAGAGTCCTCTTTTATAAGATATTGTTGAATCCAAGATAATAAAGCTCTATTTGACAAAGAGGTGGGTGTTCCGTAGTAATATTAGATCCAGATCTTTTGAAACTAAGAGCATCTCCAACAAACTCATTAAAACAGGTTGCTATTCTTATAACTTTGGCAAAAACACAAAATTCCTTCTCCAACAACTCCTCAAACCAACTTGCTATTTATCCGCACTTGCTATTCACCGGCCTCGCGCGTGGAAGAATACGCGCGCGGAAAGGACTTGCTATCCCGATCTCGGGGCCTCGGCGACGCTCCGGGACGGCCTCGGGGCTAGAGCCGAGGGGCGGGGCTGCCGGAGTGAGGAGGACCGCCGCCAGTGCTGCTGTTCCTCGCCGGCGCGGGGAGGAGGTGTCGCGGCCGCCGGTGAGGCGCCGGCGATGAGCGCGGGCCGACGTTGTGACGAGAAAAGTTAACGGGGCTCTTCGTTCGCTAGCGGGGCTCTTTGTTCGCTTAGCGGGCTTCGTTCGTTTAGCGGGCCTCTTCGTTCGTTAGCGGGCTTCTTTATTTTGGCAAGTGAGTTTTAAGGAGTTGTTGGAGAGAGATCTTTTTTTCACTTGCCAAATAAATTAGCAACTTGCTAAAACTCAAGATTTACAAGTGATTTTTTCCAAGTTGTTGGAGATGTGTTTGGTTCCCTGTTGACGCAAGCCATGCTGGACTGCAGGGGCCACTGGTTCTCCGGCTGATGATTGGTTCCTGTCAAAATTGTGGCTACCACCACTACTCATATTACAAAATCACGCCTCACCTATGGCGCCGAAGCCAAAATTTGGCACCGCCGGCAACTGCGTGGAGACCCGGCTGCTGATTGGTTCCTGTCAAAATTGTGGCTACCACTACTACTTATATTACAAAATCACGCCTCACCTATGGCGCCGAAGCCAAAATTTGGCGCCGCCGACAACTGCATGGAGACCCACGCCCAGGAACCAGACCCTAAGTATTCCTTGTGCAGGTAATTCACTTTTTATTGTTTGATTTGCATTACCAAATATCACCGTAGCGTTAGCATGGGCATTATATTAATGTGTATATATAGTCGAATCTAATCAAAATATTTTCTCTACAACTAAAAAAATACATAACAGAATCAGTCCAATATATATTTACTGCTTGTGTTTTCTGCAGTCGCCTCATGGTTGGAGATCAAGTAGCGCCTGCCTGACTTCACTAGATCTCAGGGGATCAGAGCAGCTTCATGATGCATACAGGCTGTGGGCATTCATGAGCTCATGGACAAGTTCTTGGAACTGATTTCGTGGAGGGGAGAGGTCGAAGTACCCTGTGCAATTGTTGTTTCTCGCCAAAGAAAATTGTTTCTGCTGCTTCAAAACATTTCACATGATTCGAGTCGCCTAAAATTTCGTCATTGTTTGCTTGGACAATTAGACACTCCATTTTAATAATTAATATGTGCACTTATGCGGTGAAAAAATTAGTACAGAATTTGTCCTAACAATATGCAATTTCTCCTCATTTATGAACTATAACTTATATCTAGCACAGGTTGGTTTCTGAGTCCTGTCTTCTTGCGCAGGTGGGTCCCTGACTTCTTACGCACGTGGCTAGAGCTCGGTTAAGGCGGTGACAGTGTGGGGGCAATCAAAGCATAACGCTGTGGAGATGCAGAGCTGCTAATAGGCAGAATTTGATTATTCTTCTAAATAGAAGTCATTCATTAAGTTTGTTCTTGTGATGCGACACTGCAAACAGTTCTTCAACTATGAGTTTATATTTTGGTACTTTTCTGCTTTGATTTTTGGTGCCTACTACTGGATTGACATATGAAATGTCACGTGTGAGGCTACTATTGGATTGGCATATGGAAGATTATAGGTAGATTGCTGTCCTGTTTCTAGAGGATTAGGCTATGAGAAAGTGGTGGATTCTACCTTTAGAAAATGATCTCTAGCATTCTGGACTAGACTGGTTGCTAATGATTATGGAAAAGGGTCCAACCGAACTGCCTGAAGTAATCTCTAATTTCTTTATGCTTATATGGCTGGTATTGAGTGTAGTAGTGTTCTATAGTTTTTAGATAAGAGATGGGCAACCAAAATATAAACTCATAGTTGAAGAACTGTTTGCAGTGTCGCATCACAAGAACAAACTTAATGAATGACTTCTATTTAGAAGAATAATCAAATTCTGCCTATTAGCAGCTCTGCATCTCCACAGCGTTATGCTTTGATTGCCCCCACACTGTCACCGCCTTAACCGAGCTCTAGCCACGTGCGTAAGAAGTCAGGGACCCACCTGCGCAAGAAGACAGGACTCAGAAACCAACCTGTGCTAGATATAAGTTATAGTTCATAAATGAGGAGAAATTGCATATTGTTAGGACAAATTCTGTACTAATTTTTTCACCGCATAAGTGCACATATTAATTATTAAAATGGAGTGTCTAATTGTCCAAGCAAACAATGACGAAATTTTAGGCGACTCGAATCATGTGAAATGTTTTGAAGCAGCAGAAACAATTTTCTTTGGCGAGAAACAACAATTGCACAGGGTACTTCGACCTCTCCCCTCCACGAAATCAGTTCCAAGAACTTGTCCATGAGCTCATGAATGCCCACAGCCTGTATGCATCATGAAGCTGCTCTGATCCCCTGAGATCTAGTGAAGTCAGGCAGGCGCTACTTGATCTCCAACCATGAGGCGACTGCAGAAAACACAAGCAGTAAATATATATTGGACTGATTCTGTTATGTATTTTTTTAGTTGTAGAGAAAATATTTTGATTAGATTCGACTATATATACACATTAATATAATGCCCATGCTAACGCTACGGTGATATTTGGTAATGCAAATCAAACAATAAAAAGTGAATTACCTGCACAAGGAATACTTAGGGTCTGGTTCCTGGGCGTGGGTCTCCATGCAGTTGTCGGCGGCGCCAAATTTTGGCTTCGGCGCCATAGGTGAGGCGTGATTTTGTAATATAAGTAGTAGTGGTAGCCACAATTTTGACAGGAACCAATCAGCAGCCGGGTCTCCACGCAGTTGCCGGCGGTGCCAAATTTTGGCTTCGGCGCCATAGGTGAGGCGTGATTTTGTAATATGAGTAGTGGTGGTAGCCACAATTTTGACAGGAACCAATCATCAGCCGGAGAACCAGTGGCCCCTGCAGTCCAGCATGGCTTGCGTCAACAGGGAACCAAACACATCTCCAACAACTTGGAAAAAATCACTTGTAAATCTTGAGTTTTAGCAAGTTGCTAATTTATTTGGCAAGTGAAAAAAAGATCTCTCTCCAACAACTCCTTAAAACTCACTTGCCAAAATAAAGAAGCCCGCTAACGAACGAAGAGGCCCGCTAAACGAACGAAGCCCGCTAAGCGAACAAAGAGCCCCGCTAGCGAACGAAGAGCCCCGTTAACTTTTCTCGTCACAACGTCGGCCCGCGCTCATCGCCGGCGCCTCACCGGCGGCCGCGACACCTCCTCCCCGCGCCGGCGAGGAACAGCAGCACTGGCGGCGGTCCTCCTCACTCCGGCAGCCCCGCCCCTCGGCTCTAGCCCCGAGGCCGTCCCGGAGCGTCGCCGAGGCCCCGAGATCGGGATAGCAAGTCCTTTCCGCGCGCGTATTCTTCCACGCGCGAGGCCGGTGAATAGCAAGTGCGGATAAATAGCAAGTTGGTTTGAGGAGTTGTTGGAGAAGGAATTTTGTGTTTTTGCCAAAGTTATAAGAATAGCAACCTGTTTTAATGAGTTTGTTGGAGATGCTCTTAGTTTCAAAAGATCTGGATCTAATATTACTACGGAACACCCACCTCTTTGTCAAATAGAGCTTTATTATCTTGGATTCAACAATATCTTATAAAAGAGGACTCTTGTCACAAAACCGAGTCTTTGACATGACATATTTGCAAAATATGAACATTCATGCACAACTTTATTTCGCTCCACTCCAAACTTCTCAATTTTTGAGCTTTGCAGCTACCAGCCTTCCTTCTGAGCTCATGGGCGATCGATGTCACCAAGGAGCGATCATGTTGTACTTTCACGTGTCAACAAAAGAAAAGAAAGAAAGAAAACTCAGGAGCTATTTGACTCGAGCTATCGAGCATGCTACAACTTCTGTTTCTGCTTCTACCGAATCCCCTCCAAGCATGGTACAACTTCTACTTCCTCAACATCCCTGCAATGTTTACACAGATCACGCCACCCAGTTAATTTTGGTTGCCCATCTCTTATCTAAAAACTATAGAACACTACTACACTCAATACCAGCCATATAAGCATAAAGAAATTAGAGATTACTTCAGGCAGTTCGGTTGGACCCTTTTCCATAATCATTAGCAACCAGTCTAGTCCAGAATGCTAGAGATCATTTTCTAAAGGTAGAATCCACCACTTTCTCATAGCCTAATCCTCTAGAAACAGGACAGCAATCTACCTATAATCTTCCATATGCCAATCCAATAGTAGCCTCACACGTGACATTTCATATGTCAATCCAGTAGTAGGCACCAAAAATCAAAGCAGAAAAGTACCAAAATATAAACTCATAGTTGAAGAACTGTTTGCAGTGTCGCATCACAAGAACAAACTTAATGAATGACTTCTATTTAGAAGAATAATCAAATTCTGCCTATTAGCAGCTCTGCATCTCCACAGCGTTATGCTTTGATTGCCCCCACACTGTCACCGCCTTAACCGAGCTCTAGCCACGTGCGTAAGAAGTCAGGGACCCACCTGCGCAAGAAGACAGGACTCAGAAACCAACCTGTGCTAGATATAAGTTATAGTTCATAAATGAGGAGAAATTGCATATTGTTAGGACAAATTCTGTACTAATTTTTTCACCGCATAAGTGCACATATTAATTATTAAAATGGAGTGTCTAATTGTCCAAGCAAACAATGACGAAATTTTAGGCGACTCGAATCATGTGAAATGTTTTGAAGCAGCAGAAACAATTTTCTTTGGCGAGAAACAACAATTGCACAGGGTACTTCGACCTCTCCCCTCCACGAAATCAGTTCCAAGAACTTGTCCATGAGCTCATGAATGCCCACAGCCTGTATGCATCATGAAGCTGCTCTGATCCCCTGAGATCTAGTGAAGTCAGGCAGGCGCTACTTGATCTCCAACCATGAGGCGACTGCAGAAAACACAAGCAGTAAATATATATTGGACTGATTTCGTGGAGGGGAGAGGTCGAAGTACCCTGTGCAATTGTTGTTTCTCGCCAAAGAAAATTGTTTCTGCTGCTTCAAAACATTTCACATGATTCGAGTCGCCTAAAATTTCGTCATTGTTTGCTTGGACAATTAGACACTCCATTTTAATAATTAATATGTGCACTTATGCGGTGAAAAAATTAGTACAGAATTTGTCCTAACAATATGCAATTTCTCCTCATTTATGAACTATAACTTATATCTAGCACAGGTTGGTTTCTGAGTCCTGTCTTCTTGCGCAGGTGGGTCCCTGACTTCTTACGCACGTGGCTAGAGCTCGGTTAAGGCGGTGACAGTGTGGGGGCAATCAAAGCATAACGCTGTGGAGATGCAGAGCTGCTAATAGGCAGAATTTGATTATTCTTCTAAATAGAAGTCATTCATTAAGTTTGTTCTTGTGATGCGACACTGCAAACAGTTCTTCAACTATGAGTTTATATTTTGGTACTTTTCTGCTTTGATTTTTGGTGCCTACTACTGGATTGACATATGAAATGTCACGTGTGAGGCTACTATTGGATTGGCATATGGAAGATTATAGGTAGATTGCTGTCCTGTTTCTAGAGGATTAGGCTATGAGAAAGTGGTGGATTCTACCTTTAGAAAATGATCTCTAGCATTCTGGACTAGACTGGTTGCTAATGATTATGGAAAAGGGTCCAACCGAACTGCCTGAAGTAATCTCTAATTTCTTTATGCTTATATGGCTGATGATTGGTTCCTGTCAAAATTGTGGCTACCACCACTACTCATATTACAAAATCACGCCTCACCTATGGCGCCGAAGCCAAAATTTGGCAAGTGAAAAAAAGATCTCTCTCCAACAACTCCTTAAAACTCACTTGCCAAAATAAAGAAGCCCGCTAACGAACGAAGAGGCCCGCTAAACGAACGAAGCCCGCTAAGCGAACAAAGAGCCCCGCTAGCGAACGAAGAGCCCCGTTAACTTTTCTCGTCACAACGTCGGCCCGCGCTCATCGCCGGCGCCTCACCGGCGGCCGCGACACCTCCTCCCCGCGCCGGCGAGGAACAGCAGCACTGGCGGCGGTCCTCCTCACTCCGGCAGCCCCGCCCCTCGGCTCTAGCCCCGAGGCCGTCCCGGAGCGTCGCCGAGGCCCCGAGATCGGGATAGCAAGTCCTTTCCGCGCGCGTATTCTTCCACGCGCGAGGCCGGTGAATAGCAAGTGCGGATAAATAGCAAGTTGGTTTGAGGAGTTGTTGGAGAAGGAATTTTGTGTTTTTGCCAAAGTTATAAGAATAGCAACCTGTTTTAATGAGTTTGTTGGAGATGCTCTTAGTTTCAAAAGATCTGGATCTAATATTACTACGGAACACCCACCTCTTTGTCAAATAGAGCTTTATTATCTTGGATTCAACAATATCTTATAAAAGAGGACTCTTGTCACAAAACCGAGTCTTTGACATGACATATTTGCAAAATATGAACATTCATGCACAACTTTATTTCGCTCCACTCCAAACTTCTCAATTTTTGAGCTTTGCAGCTACCAGCCTTCCTTCTGAGCTCATGGGCGATCGATGTCACCAAGGAGCGATCATGTTGTACTTTCACGTGTCAACAAAAGAAAAGAAAGAAAGAAAACTCAGGAGCTATTTGACTCGAGCTATCGAGCATGCTACAACTTCTGTTTCTGCTTCTACCGAATCCCCTCCAAGCATGGTACAACTTCTACTTCCTCAACATCCCTGCAATGTTTACACAGATCACGCCACCCAGTTAATTTTGGTTGCCCATCTCTTATCTAAAAACTATAGAACACTACTACACTCAATACCAGCCATATAAGCATAAAGAAATTAGAGATTACTTCAGGCAGTTCGGTTGGACCCTTTTCCATAATCATTAGCAACCAGTCTAGTCCAGAATGCTAGAGATCATTTTCTAAAGGTAGAATCCACCACTTTCTCATAGCCTAATCCTCTAGAAACAGGACAGCAATCTACCTATAATCTTCCATATGCCAATCCAATAGTAGCCTCACACGTGACATTTCATATGTCAATCCAGTAGTAGGCACCAAAAATCAAAGCAGAAAAGTACCAAAATATAAACTCATAGTTGAAGAACTGTTTGCAGTGTCGCATCACAAGAACAAACTTAATGAATGACTTCTATTTAGAAGAATAATCAAATTCTGCCTATTAGCAGCTCTGCATCTCCACAGCGTTATGCTTTGATTGCCCCCACACTGTCACCGCCTTAACCGAGCTCTAGCCACGTGCGTAAGAAGTCAGGGACCCACCTGCGCAAGAAGACAGGACTCAGAAACCAACCTGTGCTAGATATAAGTTATAGTTCATAAATGAGGAGAAATTGCATATTGTTAGGACAAATTCTGTACTAATTTTTTCACCGCATAAGTGCACATATTAATTATTAAAATGGAGTGTCTAATTGTCCAAGCAAACAATGACGAAATTTTAGGCGACTCGAATCATGTGAAATGTTTTGAAGCAGCAGAAACAATTTTCTTTGGCGAGAAACAACAATTGCACAGGGTACTTCGACCTCTCCCCTCCACGAAATCAGTTCCAAGAACTTGTCCATGAGCTCATGAATGCCCACAGCCTGTATGCATCATGAAGCTGCTCTGATCCCCTGAGATCTAGTGAAGTCAGGCAGGCGCTACTTGATCTCCAACCATGAGGCGACTGCAGAAAACACAAGCAGTAAATATATATTGGACTGATAAATATATACATGAGCAAGCCTGTGGAGCTACTAAAATAACACTACTAAATTAAAATAACACTACTAAATTACAGAATATATTACACAATAGACTAAAACAAAACTACTCATATGGACAGGATATTTGTAGAATGGAACTTTTTGGAGCTATTTAAAATAACACTACTATATTGCCTCATTCAGCATCCTGTAGAGCTCATCTCTAGCTCAACACATTCCCTTTCTTTGCTGTCTACGACAATCCCTTTCATTGTTGTCTACGACAAAAATAAGTCCCTGTGTTTTCTGAAAGTAGTGCTTCCACATTAGCTTTTCTGTTTGACATATAAAGTATAAAGAAACTATAATTCCATGGTAGATTTTATCACAACAGAATAATGCTATGGATGTTGAGAAAAACATAACTTTTGTGTCTGTTTTTCTAACATTGCACAGCAGTCAAATCTATGATGTCATTGGCTCCTCTCATCACCATCTTCCAATTCTGGAGGAATATAGAGAAAAATCTGCTTCATGAAAATTTTTCCCACCCTATATTCTTGAAAATGCAAAGATGAGCTGATCGTGGTGCATTCATAACCATTCTTCACTCATAGCCGGTCATCATCTATCTGCACTAATGTTTGGCTACACTGGCATGGTAAATGTAAAATTTCAGTAAGCACAGCTACGACATTTGCTCCCCTCAATTTTTGTTTCTGAGTTGAGCCGGAGAGACTATATATGGACCTAATAGTAACAAACCGTATACTTGACTCCTAAGCAAGCGACTCTTATCTCTAATTAGCCCTAACACTAATGGGCTATACCACCAGCCCAGGCCCAATAGGCCCTGCCATACTCTAACAGACACAAGTTGCAAAAGGACCCTAGATAAATAGCACAAACCTCGATTTTCATTTGAATGGCCTAGGAATATTACATCTTGTACCATGTAGATTGGTTTTTTGTAATTTAGTTTTTTTAATAAAAACATTTATTATTGTTCTGAAGGCCTAACTTCTGCAGTATGCTTCTTGCACGAGAATAGTAGGTATCATCACTTTGTGGCTATGACAACTTTTGACAAACCTACAAAACATCTCAAATCAGCAATGGTTAGAATGATCTGCTCGAGCATTGGGTGACAGTTTCTAAAGCAGAAATTTTGCTGCAGACCTACATAGGATACAAAAGGCAAGGCTAGTTGTAGACTTACAGTCATGGTAACATTTCCAACACAGAGGAAATAGCATCGACAAGACAATACTCATGAGCAACGAAACAACTTCCATCAGCAATAGATGATTTGATTGTTTCATAGTTTGACATGTAATACTAAATAGTCGTACTTTTACCCGATAAGGTTACCTCCATTCAATACTAATTATACTAATATCTTCTATTTTAACCACAGCTAATATCAACATTCAGAACACAAGGATATAATAAAAAAGTTGTAAAATCAATGGAAAGATAAAATGAGTAGGGTGCAGATTCTCATAATCATACTGAATTTCAACCAATACATGATGCTGGATTGCTGAGTCGGGCGGTGCGAATACTCCTGAGAAGCAGCGTGTCCTTGAGCTCCTCTCTTGAGTGGGTGCCTTGGTCCAAATTTAAGTATAGTATAAGTCGATAGATAGATAAATAAATATATAAATCAAAGGGAATTGGCTCCTAAAGTCCTAATTCAAAGCGAATCTGCTAGGAATGCTAGATTTGCTACTTAATCTAGTTGTACAGTTGACAGATGAAATACCCAAATCACATCCACTGCCAAGGCTTTCTTCTTTACTGCACCATGGTATGGGCTTCAGACAAGCAATTGGTGAAATTTGGATAGCTGAGATCCCAACAAAATTAGATGCGGATTCAAGAGATATCTCCAACATGCACATAGTAGTAACATGCACATAGTAGTAAAATTGGAGATAAGAAAACTACAAAACGAACAGATTATTAGAGTTTCTCCATCAATCTGTCAGTAAATCAAGGATCTGAGGAGGTTGGGCTAACCTACAGATCACGGGTGAGAGAAGAACAAGGACGATTTAGCAGAGCCATCCATTGAACCCCGACGGACCAGGGAGTACGGACTGCGGGAGGGCTGAGGGCAGTCAGCCGGACGATGGGGATCACGATGGTGGAGCAACGGTGTCGAGGAGCCGGATTTGGGTGCGGTGGATCAATGCAGTCACAGTGAGGTTACCAATCGTAGCCGCAGCCGCGTGGGATCCGAGGGAGCAGCATCTGTGAGAATAGAAATCGAAATGACGTCTTGCCTGATCGCCGCCACCAACACCTCGCCGTCGACGTCGATCTCACCCCGCCATAGAGAGGAGCAGCAGGGAGAGGACCGGCAGGCGTACACGTCTAGCGAGCACAAGGGCGCGTGCCGGGGATCTACGTGCTCGCCGATGTGCTCCGACCTTCCTGCTCGCCACCGCGTCGTCGTAGGAGACGGCCCGGCCTTCGTGCCCGGTGCCACGTCGTCGTAGTAGATGGCCACGGAGGAGACGGCGGCACGTCGAGCGAGCACAAGGGCGCGAGGGCGTGGATCTACTTGCTCTGGCTAGCGGTCGCCGATCCGGCCGGTACGGCCTCTGTTTTTGTCTCTGTGATGAGGGGGTGTGTTTTTTTCTCGATGAAAATAAAAATGAAAATGTTGAGAGGGCGCGGTCACGTTAGTTTGAATCTGCGGTTGAGTTTGAGTTGTTGCAAACTTTCATCTACGGCCATCAGATCGTGGTTGGATGGCTTTGTAGCATTTGATTTTAATAGAGACAAATTCTTGTGCATGTTTTTCTAGATGCACAAAGTTTAGAGCCCTCAGCGGAGGACGTTTTTTTAGGTGGACCTAGATTTATTTAAGTTTTCAATTATAGTAGAGATAATAAATAACTAAAACAATCTAAAATCAAATAGACATGGCCCTAAAGGCAAAATTTCCGGGGTTAGAGTCATTTGTCTTTTTCTTAGCACCACAAATTCATAAGACCTATTTGGATGGGCTAAAAGAGATGAGCTACGTAAGGTATTAGTTAAATTCAACCTTGACCCATCCAAATAGGTATAGCGTTATTATTTTTTTTGAGGAAGATTAGTCACATTATGTAATCATGATCAACCATTTAAAAGGTCTCATACACAAATTATGAACATTATTTAACATAGGACATGTAAAAGAGTAAAAAAAATCAAATTGACCAATGAAATCCAAACTAATCATATCTTTGGCACGATTTAGGTGTTCAGAATGTTATTGGATACGATCCCACCAATAGTATCATTTTTCTATCCTTGACATATTATGATTTTACAAAAGTGTGTATACCGATTCATGTGATACCAGCTCTAAGGCCACAAAATCCCCATAAAATTGAGATCCTGGCAAACAATGAGTAGGGGTAAGA
>JAHUYU010000731.1:0-18813 GCA_030439765.1 Tripidium arundinaceum | reverse complement strand
CATAAAACTTGGGCACCCAAACACTCCTCATAATCTCCTTCCTCTTTTGGGCACCAACATACTTCACCACGATCTTGCCATCCTTGCCCCAACAACACTTGTAATCACTAGCATAGCACCGTGGAAGTGGTGGTTGTGGCTTGGGGGCCTCGGATTGCTTCGTCTTGATTGTCTTGTTACTTGTAGGTTGAATCTTGGGAATATAAACCTTGTTGTTGGCCTTGCATATAAGCTCATCAAGAGCAACGCCCTTGTTGAACTTCACACAAGGCACACCATTGATCATGTTCCTTCCATTTGCCTTTCCATCATACCTATTGTAGCCAATGCCTTCCTTGATTGATGGGTGCCTTGATGACTTGTATATAGTCTTGTTGGATTGCTCTTGAACTTGCACCCATTCTTCAAGATCATCTTCAACCTATGAATCTCCTTGTCTTTCTTTTCTAGCTTAACAAGGTTAGTTGCATATGCATTTACATCAATTTTATAGTATCTTTTACAACCAAGAGTCTTCGGTTGCCTTAGGAGAAGTTGAAGTGCTAGCCCAGAGAGTACTATAGTTTAGCTCAAGATTTCGGTATTTTTCTTCCAAGCTTGTGAGGCTTTCTTGAGCTATGCTCTTCTCATTCTTGAGGCTAGCTACTAGATCATTAATCGAGGAATGTTCCTTAGTCAATTTCCCTGCTGAGTCATTGGCTAAAGACAATTCAACGGTTAACTTTTCAACCTTCATCTTTTCCTCGGCGATAGATGCTTCAAGTGCAAGGTTCTTGTCTCTCTCTTGAGTGATTATGTCTCCTTGCATCTCCAAGCATCTATCCCTCTTCTCTAATTTCTTCATTAGCGTTTTTATTTTAGTGTAGGCCTTTTTACCAAATTTCTTTATCATGGTTGCTTCAAGTTCTTCTATGTTCTCATCACAACTATCATACTCATCACTACAGGGATCGGATGAGGCATGTACCTTATCCCCCTTAGCCATGAGGCAAGTTGGAGTGTAGTAGTCATTGTCGATGAGGTTGGAGAAGAGCCTCGGTGATGAAGATAAGTTGGGGAAGAGTTTTGGTGGAGAAGTCGAGTCGGGGAAGATCATAGTTGGTGACGAAGAGTGGCGCATGGCGATGCTTGCGACTCCCTTCTTCTTCTTCTCATCATCACTTGAGTCACTATCATTTGACTCCCATTCTTCGCCAAGATGAGCTTCACCTCTCTTCTTGCCTTTGTTCTTCTTGTCTTCATCCTTGTCATGCTTGTTCTTATTCTTTTCAAAAGGACAATCGGCTATGAAGTGACCTGTTTGTCCACAACCATAGCAAAATCTTTTCTTGTTCCTTCTCTTTCCATCACCATAGGTCTTGTTATTTCTCTTCTTCTTCATGAATCTTCTAAAGTTTCTAATGATTAAAATGGTCTCCTCATCGGATTCTTCCTCACTTGATGAGTCATTCTTTACACTCTTCTTTTTCTTGTCATGACTAGAACATTTGCCTTCATGTGGTTGTTGGGTGGCATTTAGTGCGGCACTCTTGTTGTATCCCATTGCATTTGGATTTTGACTATGAGCTTTGAGGGCGTCTTCATCGAGATCTTCATGATGCTTGATCTTTGCAAGAAGTTCTTGTGGTCTCATCTCATCATATTCGGGTCTCTCCATAATCACGGAAGCAAGTGTGCGATCCTTGGCCCAATAGGTTCTCAACATCTTTCTTGTAACTTTGTGGTCATCCCAATCTTTATCACCAAGAGCTCTTATCCGATTGACCAATGACATGAGCCTATCATACATCATTTGTGTGGTCTCTCCTTGCAGGAACACAAACCTATCCAATTCACCTTGAAGTAACTCAATGTTTCCATTCCTTACACTATAATCTCCTTCAAAAGACACCTTCAATGTATCCCAAATTAACTTGGCATTCTCCATTCCATTTACCTTGTTGAACTCATTTTGACCAAGACAAGATAGAAGCAATGAAGCGGCTTGAGCATTTTGATGGAAGTTGTAAACTTCTTCCGGTGTTATCTCTCTATCTTCATCGGTAGGAATGTTTACACCAACATCAACGACTTCCCAAAGTCTTGCGGCAGTAAGATACATCTTCATCTTGTAAGCCCAATCGGTATACCTTATACCATCAAATGGGGTGGCTTTCCTTGATTGATAGAGGGAAGATGCATGGCATGACCTTTGTTGAGTTGAGAATAATCAAAACCTTCATTTGAATATATGCCTTTTGCACTAGCTTCTTTGTTGGCTCCAACATCACTTATATTGTCCTTGGGTAGCTCCCCCTTGCTTGTGCCACTTATGACACCTTCAACTTTCTTGCTTAGTTTTTCCTTCATCTTGTTCATCTCATCTTGCATCTTCTTTATCTCATCTTGAAAGAACTTTGTTTGCTCAGCCATCAATTCTCTAGCAATTTCCCTGGCAAGCTCGGTGGCATCAGCCTTTGTCTTTTCGGTCTCTGACATTGTTTCTCCTCACGTGGTGAAGCGCTAAACACGAGGATTAGGCTCCGATACCAATTGAAAGGATCTAAACAATGCCTAGAGGGGGGTGAATAGGCGTATCTAAAAATTCTACACAAAACTCAAAATCACTTGTCAGCAACTGTCAGAAGTCCCGACAGTTTGGGTCGGAACTAACGACATCGTCAGAAGTTTCGGCGCAAACTGTCAGAAGTCCCGACACCTACGGGAAATGTAGTACCAATGCTAAAATGAACTTTGTGACTTTGATAACTTACAACCCCACATCCTAGTGGGAAGGTAATGCATTGGGGTTGCTCCTTTGACGCCGAAAGGTCACCGCACCGTAGATCGAGTCCGAACCCTAAGAAAAGCTTTGGGGAGGAAGAGACAAACGAGAATAAAAGTGATAGCACAAGTCTCAACAACAACAAGCATGCGAGACACAAGGATTTATCCCAAGGTTCGGCAACCCCACAAAGGAGCTCCTACGTCCTCGTTGTTGAGGTGACCACAAAGGTCGGAGTCTCTTTCACCTCCTTGCCTCTCTCAAAGCAACTACAAAGGTCACTCGAGGTTTCCACTAAGAAATCAAGGAAATACAAACTTCCCAAGGCTCTTCCACAAGATGGAAGCTCTTGGGCAATGCCTAGCCGGCTAGGGGCAAAGCCCCAAGAGTAAAAGACGCAAATCCAACCGGCTTGACGAAGAAATCAAGTGCTCAAGCTTGCCAAAGTGATGCTCTCACTCAATCCACTCTCCTTTCACTCAAAACCCTAGGGGAATCGAAGATTGGAGCAAAGGGGAGAGGAGAGGGGTGCCTTGAATGCTTGGGAGTTGTTTTGGACGAAGGTTGGTGAGCAGTGAATCAGTGTGTAGCCGTTAGAAGAGAGGAGAGAGCTATTTATACTCATAGAAGAAGAAGGGAGTCGCAAGCATCGCCATGCGCCACTCTTCGTCACCAACTATGATCTTCCCCGACTCGACTTCTCCACCAAAACTCTTCCCCAACTTATCTTCATCACCGAGGCTCTTCTCCAACCTCATCGACAATGACTACTACACTCCAACTTGCCTCATGGCTAAGGGGGATAAGGTACATGCCTCATCCGATCCCTGTAGTGATGAGTATGATAGTTGTGATGAGAACATAGAAGAACTTGAAGCAACCATGATAAAGAAATTTGGTAAAAAGGCCTACACTAAAATAAAAACGCTAATGAAGAAATTAGAGAAGAGGGATAGATGCTTGGAGATGCAAGGAGACATAATCACTCAAGAGAGAGACAAGAACCTTGCACTTGAAGCATCTATCGCCGAGGAAAAGATGAAGGTTGAAAAGTTAACCGTTGAATTGTCTTTAGCCAATGACTCAGCAGGGAAATTGACTAAGGAACATTCCTCGATTAATGATCTAGTAGCTAGCCTCAAGAATGAGAAGAGCATAGCTCAAGAAAGCCTCACAAGCTTGGAAGAAAAATACCGAAATCTTGAGCTAAACTATAGTACTCTCTGGGCTAGCACTTCAACTTCTCCTAAGGCAACCGAAGACTCTTGGTTGTAAAAGATACTATAAAATTGATGTAAATGCATATGCAACTAACCTTGTTAAGCTAGAAAAGAAAGACAAGGAGATTCATAGGTTGAAGATGATCTTGAAGAATGGGTGCAAGTTCAAGAGCAATCCAACAAGACTATATACAAGTCATCAAGGCACCCATCAATCAAGGAAGGCATTGGCTACAATAGGTATGATGGAAAGGCAAATGGAAGGAACATGATCAATGGTGTGCCTTGTGTGAAGTTCAACAAGGGCGTTGCTCTTGATGAGCTTATATGCAAGGCCAACAACAAGGTTTATATTCCCAAGATTCAACCTACAAGTAACAAGACAATCAAGACGAAGCAATCCGAGGCCCCCAAGCCACAACCACCACTTCCACGGTGCTATGCTAGTGATTACAAGTGTTGTTGGGGCAAGGATGGCAAGATCGTGGTGAAGTATGTTGGTGCCCAAAAGAGGAAGGAGATTATGAGGAGTGTTTGGGTGCCCAAGTTTTATGTGACTAACCCTCTAGGACCCAAATCCTTTTGGGTACCTAAAACAAAAGCTTGATTTGTCTTTGTAGGAATATTCCTCCGGTGGAACAAGTTGGGTGGTGGATAGTGGATGCACCAATCATATGACCGGAGAGAAGGACATGTTCACATCATTTCAACCTAGTGTAAGTGCAATCAAGCCTTAAGTGGGTTTTGGTGTTGATGACTCCTCAATTAGAGGACTAATGAGATTTATTGAGATGACAAGCAGGGTATCAAATAAGAGGATGATGAACAGGTTGCAGGTACCCCATAATTGCTATGGATGGCTATGTTGGACTCAAAAGGGTTTAAATTCATTTTATTTTGAATATTGAGTTTAGGTATGCCGTACTATAAAGAGGGGTTCTAGAACAACTGTGTCAACTGTGCAACCAGATGCTCAAATCTTCAGAAATACATCCTCTCACCCAGCCTTAATAGCCAGCCGAAGTTCATCTTATTTGGGCTATTAAAGGCAGGGCGGCAGTGCCACCCTTAGAGAGCGGCAGTGCCGCCCTCTGATGACCGTTGGGCTCGGGCCCGTATTTATACAGCAGGCCCAGCCCACAACGGTCATCTTCTTCCTCGGCTCATTTCGCTCGTTCAGTTCGAAAAACAGACAGACCAAAAGCTCACCCTCTCTCCTCCATTGAAGCTCCACCTTCTCTCAAGCCGATCTGTGATTTCCACCATCAAAACTTGAGAGAAAAGGCAGCAAAACTCAATAGGAGAGCAGATCCACTGATTCCCAAAGTCAAAAGAGCATTTGGTTCACGTTTGGCTGGCGGTTCTAGGGTTTATTACTCTTGGAGCTTGCTCCTAGCCGGCTAGGCGTCGCCCAAGAGCTTGCCAACTGTTGTGGCATCCTTGGGAAGTTTGTAATCGAAGATTGCAGCTAGTGAATCACCTCTCATCTCAAGAGTTCACTCTCTTGACTTGAGATTGAGGAGAGAGGGTGAGCTTTTGGTCTGTCTGTTTTTCGAACTGAACGAGCGAAATGAGCCGAGGAAGAAGATGACCGTTGTGGGCTGGGCCTGCTGTATAAATACGGGCCCGAGCCCAACGGTCATCAGAGGGCGGCACTGCCGCTCTCTAAGGGTGGCACTGCCGCCCTGCCTTTAATAGCCCAAATAAGATGAACTTCGGCTGGCTATTAAGGCTGGGTGAGAGGATGTATTTCTGAAGATTTGAGCATCTGGTTGCACAGTTGACACAGTTGTTCTAGAACCCCTCTTTATAGTACGGCATACCTAAACTCAATATTCAAAATAAAATGAATTTAAACCCTTTTGAGTCCAACATAGCCATCCATAGCAATTATGGGGTACCTGCAACCTGTTCATCATCCTCTTATTTGATACCCTGCTTGTCATCTCAATAAATCTCATTAGTCCTCTAATTGAGGAGTCATCAACACCAAAACCCACTTAAGGCTTGATTGCACTTACACTAGGTTGAAATGATGTGAACATGTCCTTCTCTCCGGTCATATGATTGGTGCATCCACTATCCACCACCCAACTTGTTCCACCGGAGGAATATTCCTACAAAGACAAATCAAGCTTTTGTTTTAGGTACCCAAAAGGATTTGGGTCCTAGAGGGTTAGTCACATAAAACTTGGGCACCCAAACACTCCTCATAATCTCCTTCCTCTTTTGGGCACCAACATACTTCACCACGATCTTGCCATCCTTGCCCCAACAACACTTGTAATCACTAGCATAGCACCGTGGAAGTGGTGGTTGTGGCTTGGGGGCCTCGGATTGCTTCGTCTTGATTGTCTTGTTACTTGTAGGTTGAATCTTGGGAATATAAACCTTGTTGTTGGCCTTGCATATAAGCTCATCAAGAGCAACGCCCTTGTTGAACTTCACACAAGGCACACCATTGATCATGTTCCTTCCATTTGCCTTTCCATCATACCTATTGTAGCCAATGCCTTCCTTGATTGATGGGTGCCTTGATGACTTGTATATAGTCTTGTTGGATTGCTCTTGAACTTGCACCCATTCTTCAAGATCATCTTCAACCTATGAATCTCCTTGTCTTTCTTTTCTAGCTTAACAAGGTTAGTTGCATATGCATTTACATCAATTTTATAGTATCTTTTACAACCAAGAGTCTTCGGTTGCCTTAGGAGAAGTTGAAGTGCTAGCCCAGAGAGTACTATAGTTTAGCTCAAGATTTCGGTATTTTTCTTCCAAGCTTGTGAGGCTTTCTTGAGCTATGCTCTTCTCATTCTTGAGGCTAGCTACTAGATCATTAATCGAGGAATGTTCCTTAGTCAATTTCCCTGCTGAGTCATTGGCTAAAGACAATTCAACGGTTAACTTTTCAACCTTCATCTTTTCCTCGGCGATAGATGCTTCAAGTGCAAGGTTCTTGTCTCTCTCTTGAGTGATTATGTCTCCTTGCATCTCCAAGCATCTATCCCTCTTCTCTAATTTCTTCATTAGCGTTTTTATTTTAGTGTAGGCCTTTTTACCAAATTTCTTTATCATGGTTGCTTCAAGTTCTTCTATGTTCTCATCACAACTATCATACTCATCACTACAGGGATCGGATGAGGCATGTACCTTATCCCCCTTAGCCATGAGGCAAGTTGGAGTGTAGTAGTCATTGTCGATGAGGTTGGAGAAGAGCCTCGGTGATGAAGATAAGTTGGGGAAGAGTTTTGGTGGAGAAGTCGAGTCGGGGAAGATCATAGTTGGTGACGAAGAGTGGCGCATGGCGATGCTTGCGACTCCCTTCTTCTTCTATGAGTATAAATAGCTCTCTCCTCTCTTCTAACGGCTACACACTGATTCACTGCTCACCAACCTTCGTCCAAAACAACTCCCAAGCATTCAAGGCACCCCTCTCCTCTCCCCTTTGCTCCAATCTTCGATTCCCCTAGGGTTTTGAGTGAAAGGAGAGTGGATTGAGTGAGAGCATCACTTTGGCAAGCTTGAGCACTTGATTTCTTCGTCAAGCCGGTTGGATTTGCGTCTTTTACTCTTGGGGCTTTGCCCCTAGCCGGCTAGGCATTGCCCAAGAGCTTCCATCTTGTGGAAGAGCCTTGGGAAGTTTGTATTTCCTTGATTTCTTAGTGGAAACCTCGAGTGACCTTTGTAGTTGCTTTGAGAGAGGCAAGGAGGTGAAAGAGACTCCGACCTTTGTGGTCACCTCAACAACGAGGACGTAGGAGCTCCTTTGTGGGGTTGCCGAACCTTGGGATAAATCCTTGTGTCTCGCATGCTTGTTGTTGTTGAGACTTGTGCTATCACTTTTATTCTCGTTTGTCTCTTCCTCCCCAAAGCTTTTCTTAGGGTTCGGACTCGATCTACGGTGCGGTGACCTTTCGGCGTCAAAGGAGCAACCCCAATGCATTACCTTCCCACTAGGATGTGGGGTTGTAAGTTATCAAAGTCACAAAGTTCATTTTAGCATTGGTACTACATTTCCCGTAGGTGTCGGGACTTCTGACAGTTTGCGCCGAAACTTCTGACGATGTCGTTAGTTCCGACCCAAACTGTCGGGACTTCTGACAGTTGCTGACAAGTGATTTTGAGTTTTGTGTAGAATTTTTAGATACGCCTATTCACCCCCCTCTAGGCATTGTTTAGATCCTTTCAATTGGTATCGGAGCCTAATCCTCGTGTTTAGCGCTTCACCACGTGAGGAGAAACAATGTCAGAGACCGAAAAGACAAAGGCTGATGCCACCGAGCTTGCCAGGGAAATTGCTAGAGAATTGATGGCTGAGCAAACAAAGTTCTTTCAAGATGAGATAAAGAAGATGCAAGATGAGATGAACAAGATGAAGGAAAAACTAAGCAAGAAAGTTGAAGGTGTCATAAGTGGCACAAGCAAGGGGGAGCTACCCAAGGACAATATAAGTGATGTTGGAGCCAACAAAGAAGCTAGTGCAAAAGGCATATATTCAAATGAAGGTTTTGATTATTCTCAACTCAACAAAGGTCATGCCATGCATCTTCCCTCTATCAATCAAGGAAAGCCACCCCATTTGATGGTATAAGGTATACCGATTGGGCTTACAAGATGAAGATGTATCTTACTGCCGCAAGACTTTGGGAAGTCGTTGATGTTGGTGTAAACATTCCTACCGATGAAGATAGAGAGATAACACCGGAAGAAGTTTACAACTTCCATCAAAATGCTCAAGCCGCTTCATTGCTTCTATCTTGTCTTGGTCAAAATGAGTTCAACAAGGTAAATGGAATGGAGAATGCCAAGTTAATTTGGGATACATTGAAGGTGTCTTTTGAAGGAGATTATAGTGTAAGGAATGGAAACATTGAGTTACTTCAAGGTGAATTGGATAGGTTTGTGTTCCTGCAAGGAGAGACCACACAAATGATGTATGATAGGCTCATGTCATTGGTCAATCGGATAAGAGCTCTTGGTGATAAAGATTGGGATGACCACAAAGTTACAAGAAAGATGTTGAGAACCTATTGGGCCAAGGATCGCACACTTGCTTCCGTGATTATGGAGAGACCCGAATATGATGAGATGAGACCACAAGAACTTCTTGCAAAGATCAAGCATCATGAAGATCTCGATGAAGACGCCCTCAAAGCTCATAGTCAAAATCCAAATGCAATGGGATACAACAAGAGTGCCGCACTAAATGCCACCCAACAACCACATGAAGGCAAATGTTCTAGTCATGACAAGAAAAAGAAGAGTGCAAAGAATGACTCATCAAGTGAGGAAGAATCCGATGAGGAGACCATTTTAATCATTAGAAACTTTAGAAGATTCATGAAGAAGAAGAGAAATAACAAGACCTATGGTGATGGAAAGAGAAGGAACAAGAAAAGATTTTGCTATGGTTGTGGACAAACAGGTCACTTCATAGCCGATTGTCCTTTTGAAAAGAATAAGAACAAGCATGACAAGGATGAAGACAAGAAGAACAAAGGCAAGAAGAGAGGTGAAGCTCATCTTGGCGAAGAATGGGAGTCAAATGATAGTGACTCAAGTGATGATGAGAAGAAGAAGAAGGGAGTCGCAAGCATCGCCATGCGCCACTCTTCGTCACCAACTATGATCTTCCCCGACTCGACTTCTCCACCAAAACTCTTCCCCAACTTATCTTCATCACCGAGGCTCTTCTCCAACCTCATCGACAATGACTACTACACTCCAACTTGCCTCATGGCTAAGGGGGATAAGGTACATGCCTCATCCGATCCCTGTAGTGATGAGTATGATAGTTGTGATGAGAACATAGAAGAACTTGAAGCAACCATGATAAAGAAATTTGGTAAAAAGGCCTACACTAAAATAAAAACGCTAATGAAGAAATTAGAGAAGAGGGATAGATGCTTGGAGATGCAAGGAGACATAATCACTCAAGAGAGAGACAAGAACCTTGCACTTGAAGCATCTATCGCCGAGGAAAAGATGAAGGTTGAAAAGTTAACCGTTGAATTGTCTTTAGCCAATGACTCAGCAGGGAAATTGACTAAGGAACATTCCTCGATTAATGATCTAGTAGCTAGCCTCAAGAATGAGAAGAGCATAGCTCAAGAAAGCCTCACAAGCTTGGAAGAAAAATACCGAAATCTTGAGCTAAACTATAGTACTCTCTGGGCTAGCACTTCAACTTCTCCTAAGGCAACCGAAGACTCTTGGTTGTAAAAGATACTATAAAATTGATGTAAATGCATATGCAACTAACCTTGTTAAGCTAGAAAAGAAAGACAAGGAGATTCATAGGTTGAAGATGATCTTGAAGAATGGGTGCAAGTTCAAGAGCAATCCAACAAGACTATATACAAGTCATCAAGGCACCCATCAATCAAGGAAGGCATTGGCTACAATAGGTATGATGGAAAGGCAAATGGAAGGAACATGATCAATGGTGTGCCTTGTGTGAAGTTCAACAAGGGCGTTGCTCTTGATGAGCTTATATGCAAGGCCAACAACAAGGTTTATATTCCCAAGATTCAACCTACAAGTAACAAGACAATCAAGACGAAGCAATCCGAGGCCCCCAAGCCACAACCACCACTTCCACGGTGCTATGCTAGTGATTACAAGTGTTGTTGGGGCAAGGATGGCAAGATCGTGGTGAAGTATGTTGGTGCCCAAAAGAGGAAGGAGATTATGAGGAGTGTTTGGGTGCCCAAGTTTTATGTGACTAACCCTCTAGGACCCAAATCCTTTTGGGTACCTAAAACAAAAGCTTGATTTGTCTTTGTAGGAATATTCCTCCGGTGGAACAAGTTGGGTGGTGGATAGTGGATGCACCAATCATATGACCGGAGAGAAGGACATGTTCACATCATTTCAACCTAGTGTAAGTGCAATCAAGCCTTAAGTGGGTTTTGGTGTTGATGACTCCTCAATTAGAGGACTAATGAGATTTATTGAGATGACAAGCAGGGTATCAAATAAGAGGATGATGAACAGGTTGCAGGTACCCCATAATTGCTATGGATGGCTATGTTGGACTCAAAAGGGTTTAAATTCATTTTATTTTGAATATTGAGTTTAGGTATGCCGTACTATAAAGAGGGGTTCTAGAACAACTGTGTCAACTGTGCAACCAGATGCTCAAATCTTCAGAAATACATCCTCTCACCCAGCCTTAATAGCCAGCCGAAGTTCATCTTATTTGGGCTATTAAAGGCAGGGCGGCAGTGCCACCCTTAGAGAGCGGCAGTGCCGCCCTCTGATGACCGTTGGGCTCAGGCCCGTATTTATACAGCAGGCCCAGCCCACAACGGTCATCTTCTTCCTCAATCTCAAGTCAAGAGAGTGAACTCTTGAGATGAGAGGTGATTCACTAGCTGCAATCTTCGATTACAAACTTCCCAAGGATGCCACAACAGTTGGCAAGCTCTTGGGCGACGCCTAGCCGGCTAGGAGCAAGCTCCAAGAGTAATAAACCCTAGAACCGCCAGCCAAACGTGAACCAAATGCTCTTTTGACTTTGGGAATCAGTGGATCTGCTCTCCTATTGAGTTTTGCTGCCTTTTCTCTCAAGTTTTGATGGTGGAAATCACAGATCGGCTTGAGAGAAGGTGGAGCTTCAATGGAGGAGAGAGGGTGAGCTTTTGGTCTGTCTGTTTTTCGAACTGAACGAGCGAAATGAGCCGAGGAAGAAGATGACCGTTGTGGGCTGGGCCTGCTGTATAAATACGGGCCTGAGCCCAACGGTCATCAGAGGGCGGCACTGCCGCTCTCTAAGGGTGGCACTGCCGCCCTGCCTTTAATAGCCCAAATAAGATGAACTTCGGCTGGCTATTAAGGCTGGGTGAGAGGATGTATTTCTGAAGATTTGAGCATCTGGTTGCACAGTTGACACAGTTGTTCTAGAACCCCTCTTTATAGTACGGCATACCTAAACTCAATATTCAAAATAAAATGAATTTAAACCCTTTTGAGTCCAACATAGCCATCCATAGCAATTATGGGGTACCTGCAACCTGTTCATCATCCTCTTATTTGATACCCTGCTTGTCATCTCAATAAATCTCATTAGTCCTCTAATTGAGGAGTCATCAACACCAAAACCCACTTAAGGCTTGATTGCACTTACACTAGGTTGAAATGATGTGAACATGTCCTTCTCTCCGGTCATATGATTGGTGCATCCACTATCCACCACCCAACTTGTTCCACCGGAGGAATATTCCTACAAAGACAAATCAAGCTTTTGTTTTAGGTACCCAAAAGGATTTGGGTCCTAGAGGGTTAGTCACATAAAACTTGGGCACCCAAACACTCCTCATAATCTCCTTCCTCTTTTGGGCACCAACATACTTCACCACGATCTTGCCATCCTTGCCCCAACAACACTTGTAATCACTAGCATAGCACCGTGGAAGTGGTGGTTGTGGCTTGGGGGCCTCGGATTGCTTCGTCTTGATTGTCTTGTTACTTGTAGGTTGAATCTTGGGAATATAAACCTTGTTGTTGGCCTTGCATATAAGCTCATCAAGAGCAACGCCCTTGTTGAACTTCACACAAGGCACACCATTGATCATGTTCCTTCCATTTGCCTTTCCATCATACCTATTGTAGCCAATGCCTTCCTTGATTGATGGGTGCCTTGATGACTTGTATATAGTCTTGTTGGATTGCTCTTGAACTTGCACCCATTCTTCAAGATCATCTTCAACCTATGAATCTCCTTGTCTTTCTTTTCTAGCTTAACAAGGTTAGTTGCATATGCATTTACATCAATTTTATAGTATCTTTTACAACCAAGAGTCTTCGGTTGCCTTAGGAGAAGTTGAAGTGCTAGCCCAGAGAGTACTATAGTTTAGCTCAAGATTTCGGTATTTTTCTTCCAAGCTTGTGAGGCTTTCTTGAGCTATGCTCTTCTCATTCTTGAGGCTAGCTACTAGATCATTAATCGAGGAATGTTCCTTAGTCAATTTCCCTGCTGAGTCATTGGCTAAAGACAATTCAACGGTTAACTTTTCAACCTTCATCTTTTCCTCGGCGATAGATGCTTCAAGTGCAAGGTTCTTGTCTCTCTCTTGAGTGATTATGTCTCCTTGCATCTCCAAGCATCTATCCCTCTTCTCTAATTTCTTCATTAGCGTTTTTATTTTAGTGTAGGCCTTTTTACCAAATTTCTTTATCATGGTTGCTTCAAGTTCTTCTATGTTCTCATCACAACTATCATACTCATCACTACAGGGATCGGATGAGGCATGTACCTTATCCCCCTTAGCCATGAGGCAAGTTGGAGTGTAGTAGTCATTGTCGATGAGGTTGGAGAAGAGCCTCGGTGATGAAGATAAGTTGGGGAAGAGTTTTGGTGGAGAAGTCGAGTCGGGGAAGATCATAGTTGGTGACGAAGAGTGGCGCATGGCGATGCTTGCGACTCCCTTCTTCTTCTTCTCATCATCACTTGAGTCACTATCATTTGACTCCCATTCTTCGCCAAGATGAGCTTCACCTCTCTTCTTGCCTTTGTTCTTCTTGTCTTCATCCTTGTCATGCTTGTTCTTATTCTTTTCAAAAGGACAATCGGCTATGAAGTGACCTGTTTGTCCACAACCATAGCAAAATCTTTTCTTGTTCCTTCTCTTTCCATCACCATAGGTCTTGTTATTTCTCTTCTTCTTCATGAATCTTCTAAAGTTTCTAATGATTAAAATGGTCTCCTCATCGGATTCTTCCTCACTTGATGAGTCATTCTTTGCACTCTTCTTTTTCTTGTCATGACTAGAACATTTGCCTTCATGTGGTTGTTGGGTGGCATTTAGTGCGGCACTCTTGTTGTATCCCATTGCATTTGGATTTTGACTATGAGCTTTGAGGGCGTCTTCATCGAGATCTTCATGATGCTTGATCTTTGCAAGAAGTTCTTGTGGTCTCATCTCATCATATTCGGGTCTCTCCATAATCACGGAAGCAAGTGTGCGATCCTTGGCCCAATAGGTTCTCAACATCTTTCTTGTAACTTTGTGGTCATCCCAATCTTTATCACCAAGAGCTCTTATCCGATTGACCAATGACATGAGCCTATCATACATCATTTGTGTGGTCTCTCCTTGCAGGAACACAAACCTATCCAATTCACCTTGAAGTAACTCAATGTTTCCATTCCTTACACTATAATCTCCTTCAAAAGACACCTTCAATGTATCCCAAATTAACTTGGCATTCTCCATTCCATTTACCTTGTTGAACTCATTTTGACCAAGACAAGATAGAAGCAATGAAGCGGCTTGAGCATTTTGATGGAAGTTGTAAACTTCTTCCGGTGTTATCTCTCTATCTTCATCGGTAGGAATGTTTACACCAACATCAACGACTTCCCAAAGTCTTGCGGCAGTAAGATACATCTTCATCTTGTAAGCCCAATCGGTATACCTTATACCATCAAATGGGGTGGCTTTCCTTGATTGATAGAGGGAAGATGCATGGCATGACCTTTGTTGAGTTGAGAATAATCAAAACCTTCATTTGAATATATGCCTTTTGCACTAGCTTCTTTGTTGGCTCCAACATCACTTTTATTCTCGTTTGTCTCTTCCTCCCCAAAGCTTTTCTTAGGGTTCGGACTCGATCTACGGTGCGGTGACCTTTCGGCGTCAAAGGAGCAACCCCAATGCATTACCTTCCCACTAGGATGTGGGGTTGTAAGTTATCAAAGTCACAAAGTTCATTTTAGCATTGGTACTACATTTCCCGTAGGTGTCGGGACTTCTGACAGTTTGCGCCGAAACTTCTGACGATGTCGTTAGTTCCGACCCAAACTGTCGGGACTTCTGACAGTTGCTGACAAGTGATTTTGAGTTTTGTGTAGAATTTTTAGATACGCCTATTCACCCCCCTCTAGGCATTGTTTAGATCCTTTCAATTGGTATCGGAGCCTAATCCTCGTGTTTAGCGCTTCACCACGTGAGGAGAAACAATGTCAGAGACCGAAAAGACAAAGGCTGATGCCACCGAGCTTGCCAGGGAAATTGCTAGAGAATTGATGGCTGAGCAAACAAAGTTCTTTCAAGATGAGATAAAGAAGATGCAAGATGAGATGAACAAGATGAAGGAAAAACTAAGCAAGAAAGTTGAAGGTGTCATAAGTGGCACAAGCAAGGGGGAGCTACCCAAGGACAATATAAGTGATGTTGGAGCCAACAAAGAAGCTAGTGCAAAAGGCATATATTCAAATGAAGGTTTTGATTATTCTCAACTCAACAAAGGTCATGCCATGCATCTTCTTTATCTCATCTTGAAAGAACTTTGTTTGCTCAGCCATCAATTCTCTAGCAATTTCCCTGGCAAGCTCGGTGGCATCAGCCTTTGTCTTTTCGGTCTCTGACATTGTTTCTCCTCACGTGGTGAAGCGCTAAACACGAGGATTAGGCTCCGATACCAATTGAAAGGATCTAAACAATGCCTAGAGGGGGGTGAATAGGCGTATCTAAAAATTCTACACAAAACTCAAAATCACTTGTCAGCAACTGTCAGAAGTCCCGACAGTTTGGGTCGGAACTAACGACATCGTCAGAAGTTTCGGCGCAAACTGTCAGAAGTCCCGACACCTACGGGAAATGTAGTACCAATGCTAAAATGAACTTTGTGACTTTGATAACTTACAACCCCACATCCTAGTGGGAAGGTAATGCATTGGGGTTGCTCCTTTGACGCCGAAAGGTCACCGCACCGTAGATCGAGTCCGAACCCTAAGAAAAGCTTTGGGGAGGAAGAGACAAACGAGAATAAAAGTGATGTTGGAGCCAACAAAGAAGCTAGTGCAAAAGGCATATATTCAAATGAAGGTTTTGATTATTCTCAACTCAACAAAGGTCATGCCATGCATCTTCCCTCTATCAATCAAGGAAAGCCACCCCATTTGATGGTATAAGGTATACCGATTGGGCTTACAAGATGAAGATGTATCTTACTGCCGCAAGACTTTGGGAAGTCGTTGATGTTGGTGTAAACATTCCTACCGATGAAGATAGAGAGATAACACCGGAAGAAGTTTACAACTTCCATCAAAATGCTCAAGCCGCTTCATTGCTTCTATCTTGTCTTGGTCAAAATGAGTTCAACAAGGTAAATGGAATGGAGAATGCCAAGTTAATTTGGGATACATTGAAGGTGTCTTTTGAAGGAGATTATAGTGTAAGGAATGGAAACATTGAGTTACTTCAAGGTGAATTGGATAGGTTTGTGTTCCTGCAAGGAGAGACCACACAAATGATGTATGATAGGCTCATGTCATTGGTCAATCGGATAAGAGCTCTTGGTGATAAAGATTGGGATGACCACAAAGTTACAAGAAAGATGTTGAGAACCTATTGGGCCAAGGATCGCACACTTGCTTCCGTGATTATGGAGAGACCCGAATATGATGAGATGAGACCACAAGAACTTCTTGCAAAGATCAAGCATCATGAAGATCTCGATGAAGACGCCCTCAAAGCTCATAGTCAAAATCCAAATGCAATGGGATACAACAAGAGTGCCGCACTAAATGCCACCCAACAACCACATGAAGGCAAATGTTCTAGTCATGACAAGAAAAAGAAGAGTGCAAAGAATGACTCATCAAGTGAGGAAGAATCCGATGAGGAGACCATTTTAATCATTAGAAACTTTAGAAGATTCATGAAGAAGAAGAGAAATAACAAGACCTATGGTGATGGAAAGAGAAGGAACAAGAAAAGATTTTGCTATGGTTGTGGACAAACAGGTCACTTCATAGCCGATTGTCCTTTTGAAAAGAATAAGAACAAGCATGACAAGGATGAAGACAAGAAGAACAAAGGCAAGAAGAGAGGTGAAGCTCATCTTGGCGAAGAATGGGAGTCAAATGATAGTGACTCAAGTGATGATGAGAAGAAGAAGAAGGGAGTCGCAAGCATCGCCATGCGCCACTCTTCGTCACCAACTATGATCTTCCCCGACTCGACTTCTCCACCAAAACTCTTCCCCAACTTATCTTCATCACCGAGGCTCTTCTCCAACCTCATCGACAATGACTACTACACTCCAACTTGCCTCATGGCTAAGGGGGATAAGGTACATGCCTCATCCGATCCCTGTAGTGATGAGTATGATAGTTGTGATGAGAACATAGAAGAACTTGAAGCAACCATGATAAAGAAATTTGGTAAAAAGGCCTACACTAAAATAAAAACGCTAATGAAGAAATTAGAGAAGAGGGATAGATGCTTGGAGATGCAAGGAGACATAATCACTCAAGAGAGAGACAAGAACCTTGCACTTGAAGCATCTATCGCCGAGGAAAAGATGAAGGTTGAAAAGTTAACCGTTGAATTGTCTTTAGCCAATGACTCAGCAGGGAAATTGACTAAGGAACATTCCTCGATTAATGATCTAGTAGCTAGCCTCAAGAATGAGAAGAGCATAGCTCAAGAAAGCCTCACAAGCTTGGAAGAAAAATACCGAAATCTTGAGCTAAACTATAGTACTCTCTGGGCTAGCACTTCAACTTCTCCTAAGGCAACCGAAGACTCTTGGTTGTAAAAGATACTATAAAATTGATGTAAATGCATATGCAACTAACCTTGTTAAGCTAGAAAAGAAAGACAAGGAGATTCATAGGTTGAAGATGATCTTGAAGAATGGGTGCAAGTTCAAGAGCAATCCAACAAGACTATATACAAGTCATCAAGGCACCCATCAATCAAGGAAGGCATTGGCTACAATAGGTATGATGGAAAGGCAAATGGAAGGAACATGATCAATGGTGTGCCTTGTGTGAAGTTCAACAAGGGCGTTGCTCTTGATGAGCTTATATGCAAGGCCAACAACAAGGTTTATATTCCCAAGATTCAACCTACAAGTAACAAGACAATCAAGACGAAGCAATCCGAGGCCCCCAAGCCACAACCACCACTTCCACGGTGCTATGCTAGTGATTACAAGTGTTGTTGGGGCAAGGATGGCAAGATCGTGGTGAAGTATGTTGGTGCCCAAAAGAGGAAGGAGATTATGAGGAGTGTTTGGGTGCCCAAGTTTTATGTGACTAACCCTCTAGGACCCAAATCCTTTTGGGTACCTAAAACAAAAGCTTGATTTGTCTTTGTAGGAATATTCCTCCGGTGGAACAAGTTGGGTGGTGGATAGTGGATGCACCAATCATATGACCGGAGAGAAGGACATGTTCACATCATTTCAACCTAGTGTAAGTGCAATCAAGCCTTAAGTGGGTTTTGGTGTTGATGACTCCTCAATTAGAGGACTAATGAGATTTATTGAGATGACAAGCAGGGTATCAAATAAGAGGATGATGAACAGGTTGCAGGTACCCCATAATTGCTATGGATGGCTATGTTGGACTCAAAAGGGTTTAAATTCATTTTATTTTGAATATTGAGTTTAGGTATGCCGTACTATAAAGAGGGGTTCTAGAACAACTGTGTCAACTGTGCAACCAGATGCTCAAATCTTCAGAAATACATCCTCTCACCCAGCCTTAATAGCCAGCCGAAGTTCATCTTATTTGGGCTATTAAAGGCAGGGCGGCAGTGCCACCCTTAGAGAGCGGCAGTGCCGCCCTCTGATGACCGTTGGGCTCAGGCCCGTATTTATACAGCAGGCCCAGCCCACAACGGTCATCTTCTTCCTCGGCTCATTTCGCTCGTTCAGTTCGAAAAACAGACAGACCAAAAGCTCACCCCTCTCTCCTCCATTGAAGCTCCACCTTCTCTCAAGCCGATCTGTGATTTCCACCATCAAAACTTGAGAGAAAAGGCAGCAAAACTCAATAGGAGAGCAGATCCACTGATTCCCAAAGTCAAAGAA
>JAHUYU010002205.1:0-18276 GCA_030439765.1 Tripidium arundinaceum | reverse complement strand
GAAACATAAAATTTTCCTAAATACAAACACCATTACATATAAGGATTAATCTTGACGAAAAGTGACAAACTGAAACAAAGACACAATGTACAGACAAGTTATGGTACCTGCTGGTGGGTGTGGGAACCTGTCACCATATTTGCGTATGGCATCGGTCAATACTCTCATATCATGCACAGATCCTGGCCATCCCATGACAGCAAATATGAACCTCATGTCAAAGTCATATATAGCCAACACATTTTGAGTTGCATATCCATGACATCCAATACGTTGGAGGAGTTTTGATGATGGGACGACAACAGGTATACGTGTCACATCTATTGCCCCAATGCAATTATCAAAATATGGTGAAAACCGAGGACTCTGTAATTTAGGATGCACTCTCTTGAATTCCGAATCCTTGGGTTTGATAATATCTGCAGCCATGTTATAAACACAATCTAGGACTTCTCAACTTTTCGATCGTTGCCTCTGCCGCAAACAAAGGGCATCTAGAGTGAAAACTGGTTCACTCAGAATAGCAATTGAGCTACTGTTGTGGTGTCTAGAATTAGCACTTCTTTATACGCTGTTACCTGGATCTAGGTTAAATAATGGCATTTAGCTTGGTACACTTGTTTAATATTTGTTTGAGAATACCTTACTGTTTACTTGCTATTCATATTTTATTTATGATTACCTTGTTTATTTTTGTAGTCAAACTCTTTTTTCAAGTGATGCTGAGGATGAAACACTTAAGGTTGCACGGAATCAGTTTGATGTCACACAAGAATTTGTGACTATAGCCAGCATATTTGGTATGTGCTATGATGCTACTTTCATGAACAAATCTAAGAGGAGGAAACCTGATGTATCTGGTTATGAGTGGGTCATGACAACCTTAAAAAATCCAAGATCCTGCTCCAATATGTTTAGGATGAGGCCTGAACTTTTTGATAGACTGCATAACATTCTAGTGTTATCATATGGCTTGAAGTCAACAAAACAAATGACCTCTGTAGAGGCACTAGCCATGTTTCTATGGATCGTTGGTGCACCACAGTCTGTTAGACAAGTTAATGATCGTTTTTAGCGGTCAAAGGAGACAATTACTCGAAAGTTTGCAGAAGTCCTAGATTGTGTTTATAACATGGCTGCAGATATTATCAAACCCAAGGATTCGGAATTCAAGAGAGTGCATCCTAAATTACAGAGTCCTCGGTTTTCACCATATTTTGATAATTGCATTGGGGCAATAGATGTGACACGTATACCTGTTGTCGTCCCATCATCAAAACTCCTCCAACGTATTGGATGTCATGGATATGCAACTCAAAATGTGTTGGCTATATATGACTTTGACATGAGGTTCATATTTGCTGTCATGGGATGGCCAGGATCTGTGCATGATATGAGAGTATTGACCGATGCCATACGCAAATATGGTGACAGGTTCCCACACCCACCAGCAGGTACCATAACTTGTCTGTACATTGTGTCTTTGTTTCAGTTTGTCACTTTTCGTCAAGATTAATCCTTATATGTAATGGTGTTTGTATTTAGGAAATTTTATGTTTCTGTACATTGTGTCTTTGTTTCAGCTTGTCACTTTTCGTCAAGATTATTCCTTATATGTACTGTTGTTTGTATTTAGGAAAATTTATCTTTCTGTATATTATGTATTTGTTTCTGCTTGTCACTTTTTGTCAAGGTTATTCCTTATATGTACTGTTTGTATTTAGAAAAATTTTATCTTGTGGACGTGGGCTACCCAAATCGTTTTGGATATCTTGCACCATACAAGGGAACAAAGTACTATTTACCAGAGTTTCGACAAGGACCTAAGACCAAGTGGAAAAAAAGAGGTATTTAATTTTGTGCACTCGTCGCTTCGCAACGTTATCGAAAGATCATTTGGTGTTTTAAAAATGAAGTGGCAGATATTGTTAGGGATACTTGCGTATCCAATGAGAATACAATCCAAAATTACATGTATGGCCCTACACAACTTCATTCGAGAAAGTGCCATATCAGATGCAGATTTTGACATGTGTGATTGTGATGAAAACTATATGCCAGTTACAATGGCTTCCTCATCTCAACGAAGGAGTGGTAATGGTCAAGTAGGAGACGAAGATGAAGACATGAATGTATTCCGAGATAATCTTGCTAATGCTTTGTTTACAATGCATATGTGAATATAAGTGGATATTTGTATGAACTTTAAATGTTAGGGTTGGTTTGTCTGGACTTGAAAATTATAAGAGTGTGTGTGCATGTATTTTGGACGGACTGGGTGTATTTTGGACGGACATAGGTGTTCAGCATGCATGTTATGGCTGTTTCATGTACAAGTGCAAGATATAAAAAAAGACATTGTTGAGGGGCATTTTAGGAAATAAGCTTTCAAATTTCTAGAATCTACGACCATAATCCAAGAATTCAAGCTAGGAGGGATTTTTATTATTCAAAATCTGGATTTTGGGAATCTAGATTTTGGAATCTGATCCTAAAATCCCAATAGCTTGTTTGGATGCGCATATATTCATCTCAATTCACATGTGTTGAAGTGAATTGGAGTGAAATTAAATTAAATTTCATTCTAATCCACTAAATTTCATTTTAATCCACTTCAACACATGTGGATTGAAGCGAATGCACATTGTTGGAGTGTTTGGCTCGTACACAAGCCGATTGATTTTGGCTGATTGAACAGTATTCTGTGAAGGAGAATAAGATAAAATAAAGTAAAAAGATCAGAACAAGACAAGCGAACGGGGCTGCATCCAAACAAGGCCAAGGATTCAGACGCTCCGTCCGTTTCATCCCCGCGAGATCTGCCCCTTGCGCTCACCCTGCCCCAATCCCCTTCCTTCGCGACCCGATCCACCCGCTAAAGAGCGGCCTCCGAAATCCGCCGGCGATGGTCGTGTGCAAATGCCGAAAGGTAACTCATTCACTCTCCGCCGATCTGCCGATCCCGGCCCCGTACCCCACGGTTTCTCGCGTTGTGTTTGTATTGGTCAGCCGGCAGCACACGGGCCGATTTGGGATCTGGGGTGTAAGGTGAGTGGGTCGGCGGCGGCGTGATCCCGATTCGACCAAGCGGCGCGAAAAGCTCCCATTTTGCGGCCTGTATGCGTTCACGGCGGGCGTTGAGGTTTGCTGGCTCGGCGCTTGGGCAATTTCATCGAATACCTTCCTTGTGTTCTTGTAGCCGAATTGTTGGTTGTGTTTTGCGATTTGGAGTGCGTTGGTTGACGCCGTCAGTGGCTTCTGCTGCAGTTTTGAGCTGATGGGCTTGCGTGCTTGTTTCAGGCGACGAGGGTTTACTGCTTCGTCCACCAGGTCCCCGTCTGTGGCGTGTGCATATGCTTCCCGGAGCATCAGCTATGCGTGGTGAGTGGACTTCTCAACTTTTCGATCGTTGCCTCTGCCGCAAACAAAGGGCATCTAGAGTGAAAACTGGTTCACTCAGAATAGCAATTGAGCTACTGTTGTGGTGTCTAGAATTAGCACTTCTTTATACGCTGTTACCTGGATCTAGGTTAAATAATGGCATTTAGCTTGGTACACTTGTTTAATATTTGTTTGAGAATACCTTACTGTTTACTTGCTATTCATATTTTATTTATGATTACCTTGTTTATTTTTGTAGTCAAACTCTTTTTTCAAGTGATGCTGAGGATGAAACACTTAAGGTTGCACGGAATCAGTTTGATGTCACACAAGAATTTGTGACTATAGCCAGCATATTTGGTATGTGCTATGATGCTACTTTCATGAACAAATCTAAGAGGAGGAAACCTGATGTATCTGGTTATGAGTGGGTCATGACAACCTTAAAAAATCCAAGATCCTGCTCCAATATGTTTAGGATGAGGCCTGAACTTTTTGATAGACTGCATAACATTCTAGTGTTATCATATGGCTTGAAGTCAACAAAACAAATGACCTCTGTAGAGGCACTAGCCATGTTTCTATGGATCGTTGGTGCACCACAGTCTGTTAGACAAGTTAATGATCGTTTTTAGCGGTCAAAGGAGACAATTACTCGAAAGTTTGCAGAAGTCCTAGATTGTGTTTATAACATGGCTGCAGATATTATCAAACCCAAGGATTCGGAATTCAAGAGAGTGCATCCTAAATTACAGAGTCCTCGGTTTTCACCATATTTTGATAATTGCATTGGGGCAATAGATGTGACACGTATACCTGTTGTCGTCCCATCATCAAAACTCCTCCAACGTATTGGATGTCATGGATATGCAACTCAAAATGTGTTGGCTATATATGACTTTGACATGAGGTTCATATTTGCTGTCATGGGATGGCCAGGATCTGTGCATGATATGAGAGTATTGACCGATGCCATACGCAAATATGGTGACAGGTTCCCACACCCACCAGCAGGTACCATAACTTGTCTGTACATTGTGTCTTTGTTTCAGTTTGTCACTTTTCGTCAAGATTAATCCTTATATGTAATGGTGTTTGTATTTAGGAAAATTTTATGTTTCTGTACATTGTGTCTTTGTTTCAGCTTGTCACTTTTCGTCAAGATTATTCCTTATATGTACTGTTGTTTGTATTTAGGAAAATTTATCTTTCTGTATATTATGTATTTGTTTCTGCTTGTCACTTTTTGTCAAGGTTATTCCTTATATGTACTGTTTGTATTTAGAAAAATTTTATCTTGTGGACGTGGGCTACCCAAATCGTTTTGGATATCTTGCACCATACAAGGGAACAAAGTACTATTTACCAGAGTTTCGACAAGGACCTAAGACCAAGTGGAAAAAAAGAGGTATTTAATTTTGTGCACTCGTCGCTTCGCAACGTTATCGAAAGATCATTTGGTGTTTTAAAAATGAAGTGGCAGATATTGTTAGGGATACTTGCGTATCCAATGAGAATACAATCCAAAATTACATGTATGGCCCTACACAACTTCATTCGAGAAAGTGCCATATCAGATGCAGATTTTGACATGTGTGATTGTGATGAAAACTATATGCCAGTTACAATGGCTTCCTCATCTCAACGAAGGAGTGGTAATGGTCAAGTAGGAGACGAAGATGAAGACATGAATGTATTCCGAGATAATCTTGCTAATGCTTTGTTTACAATGCATATGTGAATATAAGTGGATATTTGTATGAACTTTAAATGTTAGGGTTGGTTTGTCTGGACTTGAAAATTATAAGAGTGTGTGTGCATGTATTTTGGACGGACTGGGTGTATTTTGGACGGACATAGGTGTTCAGCATGCATGTTATGGCTGTTTCATGTACAAGTGCAAGATATAAAAAAAGACATTGTTGAGGGGCATTTTAGGAAATAAGCTTTCAAATTTCTAGAATCTACGACCATAATCCAAGAATTCAAGCTAGGAGGGATTTTTATTATTCAAAATCTGGATTTTGGGAATCTAGATTTTGGAATCTGATCCTAAAATCCCAATAGCTTGTTTGGATGCGCATATATTCATCTCAATTCACATGTGTTGAAGTGAATTGGAGTGAAATTAAATTAAATTTCATTCTAATCCACTAAATTTCATTTTAATCCACTTCAACACATGTGGATTGAAGCGAATGCACATTGTTGGAGTGTTTGGCTCGTACACAAGCCGATTGATTTTGGCTGATTGAACAGTATTCTGTGAAGGAGAATAAGATAAAATAAAGTAAAAAGATCAGAACAAGACAAGCGAACGGGGCTGCATCCAAACAAGGCCAAGGATTCAGACGCTCCGTCCGTTTCATCCCCGCGAGATCTGCCCCTTGCGCTCACCCTGCCCCAATCCCCTTCCTTCGCGACCCGATCCACCCGCTAAAGAGCGGCCTCCGAAATCCGCCGGCGATGGTCGTGTGCAAATGCCGAAAGGTAACTCATTCACTCTCCGCCGATCTGCCGATCCCGGCCCCGTACCCCACGGTTTCTCGCGTTGTGTTTGTATTGGTCAGCCGGCAGCACACGGGCCGATTTGGGATCTGGGGTGTAAGGTGAGTGGGTCGGCGGCGGCGTGATCCCGATTCGACCAAGCGGCGCGAAAAGCTCCCATTTTGCGGCCTGTATGCGTTCACGGCGGGCGTTGAGGTTTGCTGGCTCGGCGCTTGGGCAATTTCATCGAATACCTTCCTTGTGTTCTTGTAGCCGAATTGTTGGTTGTGTTTTGCGATTTGGAGTGCGTTGGTTGACGCCGTCAGTGGCTTCTGCTGCAGTTTTGAGCTGATGGGCTTGCGTGCTTGTTTCAGGCGACGAGGGTTTACTGCTTCGTCCACCAGGTCCCCGTCTGTGGCGTGTGCATATGCTTCCCGGAGCATCAGCTATGCGTGGTGAGTGGACTTCTCAACTTTTCGATCGTTGCCTCTGCCGCAAACAAAGGGCATCTAGAGTGAAAACTGGTTCACTCAGAATAGCAATTGAGCTACTGTTGTGGTGTCTAGAATTAGCACTTCTTTATACGCTGTTACCTGGATCTAGTCCTCTGCAACTTTGTCCATCTCATCCACCATACTTTACATTGTTTTGGTTTTCCACATGTGACAATGAGCTTGTTGGTCTATTGTCCATAGGAATGAATATGTTTTACTTATGTTACGAAACTTAAAGGAACGCGGTATAGCTGTTACTTCTTTACAATCTGAGGGGAATGGAATAATCTGGGTTCCATGGCAAGAAGCTAGTCGCAAAACACAACCAACAATTCGGCTACAAGAACACAAGGAAGGTATTCGATGAAATTGCCCAAGCGCCGAGCCAGCAAACCTCAACGCCCGCCGTGAACGCATACAGGCCGCAAAATGGGAGCTTTTCGCGCCGCTTGGTCGAATCGGGATCACGCCGCCGCCGACCCACTCACCTTACACCCCAGATCCCAAATCGGCCCGTGTGCTGCCGGCTGACCAATACAAACACAACGCGAGAAACCGTGGGGTACGGGGCCGGGATCGGCAGATCGGCGGAGAGTGAATGAGTTACCTTTCGGCATTTGCACACGACCATCGCCGGCGGATTTCGGAGGCCGCTCTTTAGCGGGTGGATCGGGTCGCGAAGGAAGGGGATTGGGGCAGGGTGAGCGCAAGGGGCAGATCTCGCGGGGATGAAACGGACGGAGCGTCTGAATCCTTGGCCTTGTTTGGATGCAGCCCCGTTCGCTTGTCTTGTTCTGATCTTTTTACTTTATTTTATCTTATTCTCCTTCACAGAATACTGTTCAATCAGCCAAAATCAATCGGCTTGTGTACGAGCCAAACACTCCAACAATGTGCATTCGCTTCAATCCACATGTGTTGAAGTGGATTAAAATGAAATTTAGTGGATTAGAATGAAATTTAATTTAATTTCACTCCAATTCACTTCAACACATGTGAATTGAGATGAATATATGCGCATCCAAACAAGCTATTGGGATTTTAGGATCAGATTCCAAAATCTAGATTCCCAAAATCCAGATTTTGAATAATAAAAATCCCTCCTAGCTTGAATTCTTGGATTATGGTCGTAGATTCTAGAAATTTGAAAGCTTATTTCCTAAAATGCCCCTCAACAATGTCTTTTTTTATATCTTGCACTTGTACATGAAACAGCCATAACATGCATGCTGAACACCTATGTCCGTCCAAAATACACCCAGTCCGTCCAAAATACATGCACACACACTCTTATAATTTTCAAGTCCAGACAAACCAACCCTAACATTTAAAGTTCATACAAATATCCACTTATATTCACATATGCATTGTAAACAAAGCATTAGCAAGATTATCTCGGAATACATTCATGTCTTCATCTTCGTCTCCTACTTGACCATTACCACTCCTTCGTTGAGATGAGGAAGCCATTGTAACTGGCATATAGTTTTCATCACAATCACACATGTCAAAATCTGCATCTGATATGGCACTTTCTCGAATGAAGTTGTGTAGGGCCATACATGTAATTTTGGATTGTATTCTCATTGGATACGCAAGTATCCCTAACAATATCTGCCACTTCATTTTTAAAACACCAAATGATCTTTCGATAACGTTGCGAAGCGACGAGTGCACAAAATTAAATACCTCTTTTTTTCCACTTGGTCTTAGGTCCTTGTCGAAACTCTGGTAAATAGTACTTTGTTCCCTTGTATGGTGCAAGATATCCAAAACGATTTGGGTAGCCCACGTCCACAAGATAAAATTTTTCTAAATACAAACAGTACATATAAGGAATAACCTTGACAAAAAGTGACAAGCAGAAACAAATACATAATATACAGAAAGATAAATTTTCCTAAATACAAACAACAGTACATATAAGGAATAATCTTGACGAAAAGTGACAAGCTGAAACAAAGACACAATGTACAGAAACATAAAATTTTCCTAAATACAAACACCATTACATATAAGGATTAATCTTGACGAAAAGTGACAAACTGAAACAAAGACACAATGTACAGACAAGTTATGGTACCTGCTGGTGGGTGTGGGAACCTGTCACCATATTTGCGTATGGCATCGGTCAATACTCTCATATCATGCACAGATCCTGGCCATCCCATGACAGCAAATATGAACCTCATGTCAAAGTCATATATAGCCAACACATTTTGAGTTGCATATCCATGACATCCAATACGTTGGAGGAGTTTTGATGATGGGACGACAACAGGTATACGTGTCACATCTATTGCCCCAATGCAATTATCAAAATATGGTGAAAACCGAGGACTCTGTAATTTAGGAAAATTTTATGTTTCTGTACATTGTGTCTTTGTTTCAGCTTGTCACTTTTCGTCAAGATTATTCCTTATATGTACTGTTGTTTGTATTTAGGAAAATTTATCTTTCTGTATATTATGTATTTGTTTCTGCTTGTCACTTTTTGTCAAGGTTATTCCTTATATGTACTGTTTGTATTTAGAAAAATTTTATCTTGTGGACGTGGGCTACCCAAATCGTTTTGGATATCTTGCACCATACAAGGGAACAAAGTACTATTTACCAGAGTTTCGACAAGGACCTAAGACCAAGTGGAAAAAAAGAGGTATTTAATTTTGTGCACTCGTCGCTTCGCAACGTTATCGAAAGATCATTTGGTGTTTTAAAAATGAAGTGGCAGATATTGTTAGGGATACTTGCGTATCCAATGAGAATACAATCCAAAATTACATGTATGGCCCTACACAACTTCATTCGAGAAAGTGCCATATCAGATGCAGATTTTGACATGTGTGATTGTGATGAAAACTATATGCCAGTTACAATGGCTTCCTCATCTCAACGAAGGAGTGGTAATGGTCAAGTAGGAGACGAAGATGAAGACATGAATGTATTCCGAGATAATCTTGCTAATGCTTTGTTTACAATGCATATGTGAATATAAGTGGATATTTGTATGAACTTTAAATGTTAGGGTTGGTTTGTCTGGACTTGAAAATTATAAGAGTGTGTGTGCATGTATTTTGGACGGACTGGGTGTATTTTGGACGGACATAGGTGTTCAGCATGCATGTTATGGCTGTTTCATGTACAAGTGCAAGATATAAAAAAAGACATTGTTGAGGGGCATTTTAGGAAATAAGCTTTCAAATTTCTAGAATCTACGACCATAATCCAAGAATTCAAGCTAGGAGGGATTTTTATTATTCAAAATCTGGATTTTGGGAATCTAGATTTTGGAATCTGATCCTAAAATCCCAATAGCTTGTTTGGATGCGCATATATTCATCTCAATTCACATGTGTTGAAGTGAATTGGAGTGAAATTAAATTAAATTTCATTCTAATCCACTAAATTTCCATTTTTTAATCCACTTCAACACATGTGGATTGAAGCGAATGCACATTGTTGGAGTGTTTGGCTCGTACACAAGCCGATTGATTTTGGCTGATTGAACAGTATTCTGTGAAGGAGAATAAGATAAAATAAAGTAAAAAGATCAGAACAAGACAAGCGAACGGGGCTGCATCCAAACAAGGCCAAGGATTCAGACGCTCCGTCCGTTTCATCCCCGCGAGATCTGCCCCTTGCGCTCACCCTGCCCCAATCCCCTTCCTTCGCGACCCGATCCACCCGCTAAAGAGCGGCCTCCGAAATCCGCCGGCGATGGTCGTGTGCAAATGCCGAAAGGTAACTCATTCACTCTCCGCCGATCTGCCGATCCCGGCCCCGTACCCCACGGTTTCTCGCGTTGTGTTTGTATTGGTCAGCCGGCAGCACACGGGCCGATTTGGGATCTGGGGTGTAAGGTGAGTGGGTCGGCGGCGGCGTGATCCCGATTCGACCAAGCGGCGCGAAAAGCTCCCATTTTGCGGCCTGTATGCGTTCACGGCGGGCGTTGAGGTTTGCTGGCTCGGCGCTTGGGCAATTTCATCGAATACCTTCCTTGTGTTCTTGTAGCCGAATTGTTGGTTGTGTTTTGCGATTTGGAGTGCGTTGGTTGACGCCGTCAGTGGCTTCTGCTGCAGTTTTGAGCTGATGGGCTTGCGTGCTTGTTTCAGGCGACGAGGGTTTACTGCTTCGTCCACCAGGTCCCCGTCTGTGGCGTGTGCATATGCTTCCCGGAGCATCAGCTATGCGTGGTGAGTGGACTTCTCAACTTTTCGATCGTTGCCTCTGCCGCAAACAAAGGGCATCTAGAGTGAAAACTGGTTCACTCAGAATAGCAATTGAGCTACTGTTGTGGTGTCTAGAATTAGCACTTCTTTATACGCTGTTACCTGGATCTAGTCCTCTGCAACTTTGTCCATCTCATCCACCATACTTTACATTGTTTTGGTTTTCCACATGTGACAATGAGCTTGTTGGTCTATTGTCCATAGGAATGAATATGTTTTACTTATGTTACGAAACTTAAAGGAACGCGGTATAGCTGTTACTTCTTTACAATCTGAGGGGAATGGAATAATCTGGGTTCCATGGCAAGAAGCTAGTCGCAAAAGGTTTTTGTTTTATTGGTGCCTCTGCTGGAATATCAGCTTTTCCTTTGGATGCATATAATGCCTTAAGCACCCTTTAAGGACTATGATTATGTCTCAGGGTTTGGTTTTGAGAATCTGCTCCCTATAATGCTTGCATTGTCTTTTGTATTTAGCTTGTCCCATTATCCTTTGCCTGATTCTATCCATTGGGTAGAATGCTGATATCCCCAGGACACAGACTGATGGTCTAAACTATAATTAGGTTTTTGGAAATTGAAATATAAACTCAGATTTTGAGTGGCAAACATTTCAGTTTTTATATGTCCATCATCTTGGGCAGGTAAGAAGATCGGCATGCTGCTTGCATTTTACCTTGGGTTCTTTATTGTATTACATTTCAACTCTGGGTGCATCACATCATTGTATATGCTCTCCATTTGTTTTGTGCCACCAGGAAGTTCAGAATTTAATGCAAGCAGCATGCCGATCTTCTTACCTGCCCAAGATGATGGACATATAAAAACTGAAATGTTTGCCACTCAAAATCTGAGTTTATATTTCAATTTCCAAAAACCTATTATAGTTTAGACCATCAGTCTGTGTCCTGGGGATATCAGCATTCTACCCAATGGATAGAATCAGGCAAAGGATAATGGGACAAGCTAAATACAAAAGACAATGCAAGCATTATAGGGAGCAGATTCTCAAAACCAAACCCTGAGACATAATCATAGTCCTTAAAGGGTGCTTAAGGCATTATATGCATCCAAAGGAAAAGCTGATATTCCAGCAGAGGCACCAATAAAACAAAAACCTTTTGCGACTAGCTTCTTGTCATGGAACCCAGATTATTCCATTCCCCTCAGATTGTAAAGAAGTAACAGCTATACCGCGTTCCTTTAAGTTTCGTAACATAAGTAAAACATATTCATTCCTATGGACAATAGACCAACAAGCTCATTGTCACATGTGGAAAACCAAAACAATGTAAAGTATGGTGGATGAGATGGACAAAGTTGCAGAGGACTAGATCCAGGTAACAGCGTATAAAGAAGTGCTAATTCTAGACACCACAACAGTAGCTCAATTGCTATTCTGAGTGAACCAGTTTTCACTCTAGATGCCCTTTGTTTGCGGCAGAGGCAACGATCGAAAAGTTGAGAAGTCCACTCACCACGCATAGCTGATGCTCCGGGAAGCATATGCACACGCCACAGACGGGGACCTGGTGGACGAAGCAGTAAACCCTCGTCGCCTGAAACAAGCACGCAAGCCCATCAGCTCAAAACTGCAGCAGAAGCCACTGACGGCGTCAACCAACGCACTCCAAATCGCAAAACACAACCAACAATTCGGCTACAAGAACACAAGGAAGGTATTCGATGAAATTGCCCAAGCGCCGAGCCAGCAAACCTCAACGCCCGCCGTGAACGCATACAGGCCGCAAAATGGGAGCTTTTCGCGCCGCTTGGTCGAATCGGGATCACGCCGCCGCCGACCCACTCACCTTACACCCCAGATCCCAAATCGGCCCGTGTGCTGCCGGCTGACCAATACAAACACAACGCGAGAAACCGTGGGGTACGGGGCCGGGATCGGCAGATCGGCGGAGAGTGAATGAGTTACCTTTCGGCATTTGCACACGACCATCGCCGGCGGATTTCGGAGGCCGCTCTTTAGCGGGTGGATCGGGTCGCGAAGGAAGGGGATTGGGGCAGGGTGAGCGCAAGGGGCAGATCTCGCGGGGATGAAACGGACGGAGCGTCTGAATCCTTGGCCTTGTTTGGATGCAGCCCCGTTCGCTTGTCTTGTTCTGATCTTTTTACTTTATTTTATCTTATTCTCCTTCACAGAATACTGTTCAATCAGCCAAAATCAATCGGCTTGTGTACGAGCCAAACACTCCAACAATGTGCATTCGCTTCAATCCACATGTGTTGAAGTGGATTAAAATGAAATTTAGTGGATTAGAATGAAATTTAATTTAATTTCACTCCAATTCACTTCAACACATGTGAATTGAGATGAATATATGCGCATCCAAACAAGCTATTGGGATTTTAGGATCAGATTCCAAAATCTAGATTCCCAAAATCCAGATTTTGAATAATAAAAATCCCTCCTAGCTTGAATTCTTGGATTATGGTCGTAGATTCTAGAAATTTGAAAGCTTATTTCCTAAAATGCCCCTCAACAATGTCTTTTTTTATATCTTGCACTTGTACATGAAACAGCCATAACATGCATGCTGAACACCTATGTCCGTCCAAAATACACCCAGTCCGTCCAAAATACATGCACACACACTCTTATAATTTTCAAGTCCAGACAAACCAACCCTAACATTTAAAGTTCATACAAATATCCACTTATATTCACATATGCATTGTAAACAAAGCATTAGCAAGATTATCTCGGAATACATTCATGTCTTCATCTTCGTCTCCTACTTGACCATTACCACTCCTTCGTTGACATGAGGTTCATATTTGCTGTCATGGGATGGCCAGGATCTGTGCATGATATGAGAGTATTGACCGATGCCATACGCAAATATGGTGACAGGTTCCCACACCCACCAGCAGGTACCATAACTTGTCTGTACATTGTGTCTTTGTTTCAGTTTGTCACTTTTCGTCAAGATTAATCCTTATATGTAATGGTGTTTGTATTTAGGAAAATTTTATGTTTCTGTACATTGTGTCTTTGTTTCAGCTTGTCACTTTTCGTCAAGATTATTCCTTATATGTACTGTTGTTTGTATTTAGGAAAATTTATCTTTCTGTATATTATGTATTTGTTTCTGCTTGTCACTTTTTGTCAAGGTTATTCCTTATATGTACTGTTTGTATTTAGAAAAATTTTATCTTGTGGACGTGGGCTACCCAAATCGTTTTGGATATCTTGCACCATACAAGGGAACAAAGTACTATTTACCAGAGTTTCGACAAGGACCTAAGACACAATGTACAGAAACATAAAATTTTCCTAAATACAAACACCATTACATATAAGGATTAATCTTGACGAAAAGTGACAAACTGAAACAAAGACACAATGTACAGACAAGTTATGGTACCTGCTGGTGGGTGTGGGAACCTGTCACCATATTTGCGTATGGCATCGGTCAATACTCTCATATCATGCACAGATCCTGGCCATCCCATGACAGCAAATATGAACCTCATGTCAACGAAGGAGTGGTAATGGTCAAGTAGGAGACGAAGATGAAGACATGAATGTATTCCGAGATAATCTTGCTAATGCTTTGTTTACAATGCATATGTGAATATAAGTGGATATTTGTATGAACTTTAAATGTTAGGGTTGGTTTGTCTGGACTTGAAAATTATAAGAGTGTGTGTGCATGTATTTTGGACGGACTGGGTGTATTTTGGACGGACATAGGTGTTCAGCATGCATGTTATGGCTGTTTCATGTACAAGTGCAAGATATAAAAAAAGACATTGTTGAGGGGCATTTTAGGAAATAAGCTTTCAAATTTCTAGAATCTACGACCATAATCCAAGAATTCAAGCTAGGAGGGATTTTTATTATTCAAAATCTGGATTTTGGGAATCTAGATTTTGGAATCTGATCCTAAAATCCCAATAGCTTGTTTGGATGCGCATATATTCATCTCAATTCACATGTGTTGAAGTGAATTGGAGTGAAATTAAATTAAATTTCATTCTAATCCACTAAATTTCATTTTAATCCACTTCAACACATGTGGATTGAAGCGAATGCACATTGTTGGAGTGTTTGGCTCGTACACAAGCCGATTGATTTTGGCTGATTGAACAGTATTCTGTGAAGGAGAATAAGATAAAATAAAGTAAAAAGATCAGAACAAGACAAGCGAACGGGGCTGCATCCAAACAAGGCCAAGGATTCAGACGCTCCGTCCGTTTCATCCCCGCGAGATCTGCCCCTTGCGCTCACCCTGCCCCAATCCCCTTCCTTCGCGACCCGATCCACCCGCTAAAGAGCGGCCTCCGAAATCCGCCGGCGATGGTCGTGTGCAAATGCCGAAAGGTAACTCATTCACTCTCCGCCGATCTGCCGATCCCGGCCCCGTACCCCACGGTTTCTCGCGTTGTGTTTGTATTGGTCAGCCGGCAGCACACGGGCCGATTTGGGATCTGGGGTGTAAGGTGAGTGGGTCGGCGGCGGCGTGATCCCGATTCGACCAAGCGGCGCGAAAAGCTCCCATTTTGCGGCCTGTATGCGTTCACGGCGGGCGTTGAGGTTTGCTGGCTCGGCGCTTGGGCAATTTCATCGAATACCTTCCTTGTGTTCTTGTAGCCGAATTGTTGGTTGTGTTTTGCGATTTGGAGTGCGTTGGTTGACGCCGTCAGTGGCTTCTGCTGCAGTTTTGAGCTGATGGGCTTGCGTGCTTGTTTCAGGCGACGAGGGTTTACTGCTTCGTCCACCAGGTCCCCGTCTGTGGCGTGTGCATATGCTTCCCGGAGCATCAGCTATGCGTGGTGAGTGGACTTCTCAACTTTTCGATCGTTGCCTCTGCCGCAAACAAAGGGCATCTAGAGTGAAAACTGGTTCACTCAGAATAGCAATTGAGCTACTGTTGTGGTGTCTAGAATTAGCACTTCTTTATACGCTGTTACCTGGATCTAGTCCTCTGCAACTTTGTCCATCTCATCCACCATACTTTACATTGTTTTGGTTTTCCACATGTGACAATGAGCTTGTTGGTCTATTGTCCATAGGAATGAATATGTTTTACTTATGTTACGAAACTTAAAGGAACGCGGTATAGCTGTTACTTCTTTACAATCTGAGGGGAATGGAATAATCTGGGTTCCATGACAAGAAGCTAGTCGCAAAAGGTTTTTGTTTTATTGGTGCCTCTGCTGGAATATCAGCTTTTCCTTTGGATGCATATAATGCCTTAAGCACCCTTTAAGGACTATGATTATGTCTCAGGGTTTGGTTTTGAGAATCTGCTCCCTATAATGCTTGCATTGTCTTTTGTATTTAGCTTGTCCCATTATCCTTTGCCTGATTCTATCCATTGGGTAGAATGCTGATATCCCCAGGACACAGACTGATGGTCTAAACTATAATAGGTTTTTGGAAATTGAAATATAAACTCAGATTTTGAGTGGCAAACATTTCAGTTTTTATATGTCCATCATCTTGGGCAGGTAAGAAGATCGGCATGCTGCTTGCATTAAATTCTGAACTTCCTGGTGGCACAAAACAAATGGAGAGCATATACAATGATGTGATGCACCCAGAGTTGAAATGTAATACAATAAAGAACCCAAGGTAAAATGCAAGCAGCATGCCGATCTTCTTACCTGCCCAAGATGATGGACATATAAAAACTGAAATGTTTGCCACTCAAAATCTGAGTTTATATTTCAATTTCCAAAAACCTATTATAGTTTAGACCATCAGTCTGTGTCCTGGGGATATCAGCATTCTACCCAATGGATAGAATCAGGCAAAGGATAATGGGACAAGCTAAATACAAAAGACAATGCAAGCATTATAGGGAGCAGATTCTCAAAACCAAACCCTGAGACATAATCATAGTCCTTAAAGGGTGCTTAAGGCATTATATGCATCCAAAGGAAAAGCTGATATTCCAGCAGAGGCACCAATAAAACAAAAACCTTTTGCGACTAGCTTCTTGCCATGGAACCCAGATTATTCCATTCCCCTCAGATTGTAAAGAAGTAACAGCTATACCGCGTTCCTTTAAGTTTCGTAACATAAGTAAAACATATTCATTCCTATGGACAATAGACCAACAAGCTCATTGTCACATGTGGAAAACCAAAACAATGTAAAGTATGGTGGATGAGATGGACAAAGTTGCAGAGGACTAGATCCAGGTAACAGCGTATAAAGAAGTGCTAATTCTAGACACCACAACAGTAGCTCAATTGCTATTCTGAGTGAACCAGTTTTCACTCTAGATGCCCTTTGTTTGCGGCAGAGGCAACGATCGAAAAGTTGAGAAGTCCACTCACCACGCATAGCTGATGCTCCGGGAAGCATATGCACACGCCACAGACGGGGACCTGGTGGACGAAGCAGTAAACCCTCGTCGCCTGAAACAAGCACGCAAGCCCATCAGCTCAAAACTGCAGCAGAAGCCACTGACGGCGTCAACCAACGCACTCCAAATCGCAAAACACAACCAACAATTCGGCTACAAGAACACAAGGAAGGTATTCGATGAAATTGCCCAAGCGCCGAGCCAGCAAACCTCAACGCCCGCCGTGAACGCATACAGGCCGCAAAATGGGAGCTTTTCGCGCCGCTTGGTCGAATCGGGATCACGCCGCCGCCGACCCACTCACCTTACACCCCAGATCCCAAATCGGCCCGTGTGCTGCCGGCTGACCAATACAAACACAACGCGAGAAACCGTGGGGTACGGGGCCGGGATCGGCAGATCGGCGGAGAGTGAATGAGTTACCTTTCGGCATTTGCACACGACCATCGCCGGCGGATTTCGGAGGCCGCTCTTTAGCGGGTGGATCGGGTCGCGAAGGAAGGGGATTGGGGCAGGGTGAGCGCAAGGGGCAGATCTCGCGGGGATGAAACGGACGGAGCGTCTGAATCCTTGGCCTTGTTTGGATGCAGCCCCGTTCGCTTGTCTTGTTCTGATCTTTTTACTTTATTTTATCTTATTCTCCTTCACAGAATACTGTTCAATCAGCCAAAATCAATCGGCTTGTGTACGAGCCAAACACTCCAACAATGTGCATTCGCTTCAATCCACATGTGTTGAAGTGGATTAAAATGAAATTTAGTGGATTAGAATGAAATTTAATTTAATTTCACTCCAATTCACTTCAACACATGTGAATTGAGATGAATATATGCGCATCCAAACAAGCTATTGGGATTTTAGGATCAGATTCCAAAATCTAGATTCCCAAAATCCAGATTTTGAATAATAAAAATCCCTCCTAGCTTGAATTCTTGGATTATGGTCGTAGATTCTAGAAATTTGAAAGCTTATTTCCTAAAATGCCCCTCAACAATGTCTTTTTTTATATCTTGCACTTGTACATGAAACAGCCATAACATGCATGCTGAACACCTATGTCCGTCCAAAATACACCCAGTCCGTCCAAAATACATGCACACACACTCTTATAATTTTCAAGTCCAGACAAACCAACCCTAACATTTAAAGTTCATACAAATATCCACTTATATTCACATATGCATTGTAAACAAAGCATTAGCAAGATTATCTCGGAATACATTCATGTCTTCATCTTCGTCTCCTACTTGACCATTACCACTCCTTCGTTGAGATGAGGAAGCCATTGTAACTGGCATATAGTTTTCATCACAATCACACATGTCAAAATCTGCATCTGATATGGCACTTT
>JAHUYU010000707.1:0-18957 GCA_030439765.1 Tripidium arundinaceum | reverse complement strand
ATGCTAAAGATGATGGTTGTCTTGTGGAAAACCAATTTGGAGTTAGAGCCATTTGAAAATGGTTTGAGAGTGTAGCTGCATGGAGTGTTTTTACACTCACCGGAACTCTCGGTGAGCACTAGAGTTGTGGCACCGAAGAGTTGGTATAGTGCCAGAAGACAAGGTCGGTCCGATCATCGCATGTGCATCGGAATCCTCTGGTGGTGTACCAGGTCTATGCCACTAGAGTTTTGGAACACTATAAAAGCTTCGGTTGTTTTTGTGCAAGCACGTTATCTTCTAGTGCCACTGGAGTGGTGGGCACCTCAGCTTAGCTACAGTGGGCATCTGGCACGCGGGAAAGGGTGCTTGAACACATTGGAGTTCTCCAGTGTGTGTACCAGAGAGTGACTCTAGATATAATTTTTTCCCGAAGCTTGAGCTCAACTGCGCACCAGAACTCTCTAGTGGTACAACAGAGAGGTCATCGGAGATCTCTCGTATAGTATAATAACTAGTTTGAATAGCCATTGAGATAGCTGTTGGATAACTCCGGTGCTCACCAGAGCTATCCTATGCGTACGAAAAAGCAGCGCTTAGTTGTAACAACTAGTTTTGTGTGTGGAGCTATAAATAGGTGGTGTGCTCAGGCATGGCACCTCTCTTGGACCTCTTGGCTGATATCCACACACATTACAACTCAAGTAAAGTCTCCACTCACATTTGCTTAGTTGAGATTGCATTTGAAGTGATATTGGAGTTGATTTAGTGCATTTGCTTTGAGAGTTAGCATCTAGTGGCACTAGAGAAGTATCTTAGCTGCGGGATTCTTGTTACTCTTGGTGGTTGCCACCACCTAAATGGGTTGGAGGCAGTGTACACTGTAAAGCACTCATTTGAAGATTGTGAGGTACTTTAGAGTAGGATTTGTGAGTGCTTTACAGTGTACACTGCCTCCAACCCATTTAGGTGGTGGCAACCACCAAGAGTAACAAGAATCCCGCAGCTAAGATACTTCTCTAGTGCCACTAGATGCTAACTCTCAAAGCAAATGCACTAAATCAACTCCAATATCACTTCAAATGCAATCTCAACTAAGCAAATGTGAGTGGAGACTTTACTTGAGTTGTAATGTGTGTGGATATCAGCCAAGAGGTCCAAGAGAGGTGCCATGCCTGAGCACACCACCTATTTATAGCTCCACACACAAAACTAGTTGTTACAACTAAGCGCTGCTTTTTCGTACGCATAGGATAGCTCTGGTGAGCACCGGAGTTATCCAACAGCTATCTCAATGGCTATTCAAACTAGTTATTATACTATACGAGAGATCTCCGATGACCTCTCTGTTGTACCACTAGAGAGTTCTGGTGCGCAGTTGAGCTCAAGCTTCGGGAAAAAATTATATCTAGAGTCACTCTCTGGTACACACACTGGAGAACTCCAATGTGTTCAAGCACCCTTTCCCGCGTGCCAGATGCCCACTGTAGCTAAGCTGAGGTGCCCACCACTCCAGTGGCACTAGAAGATAACGTGCTTGCACAAAAACAACCGAAGCTTTTATAGTGTTCCAAAACTCTAGTGGCATAGACCTGGTACACCACCAGAGGATTCCGATGCACATGCGATGATCGGACCGACCTTGTCTTCTGGCACTATACCAACTCTTCGGTGCCACAACTCTAGTGCTCACCGAAGAGTTCCGGTGAGTGTAAAAACACTCCATGCAGCTACACTCTCAAACCATTTTCAAATGGCTCTAACTCCAAATTGGTTTTCCACAAGACAACCATCATCTTTAGCATTGAGTTAGCATTTTCAAATATTTTGCAAAGCAGTTCATTGGCTTTCTCACCGTGCCACTCAATCTAATACATATGCATTGTTAGATATCACCTATTAGATAACCCTATTAGCCAAAGAATTCCCCATATTATCCTTATAGCCAACTTGCGAATATATATATATATATATATATATATATATATATATATATATATATATATATATATATATATTCTGGCAGTTCTCATTTTGTTCTTCGCAGAGCCAACTTTCATGTAGTCTGAGGAACATAAGGAGTTTGGTGTTGAAGACATGCCACAAGCTGGAGTATGCAGCAATGTGTTTTTTCGTGTCCTTTGGATGGCCAATTTTTTTACAAGAACTGAGTTACGAGTTCGTTTTGTAAGCTTGATTCGGTTGTTGTGTTGGTAAACTTGTAATAAGATGGTTTGATTCCTATTTTTGGAGGATGAAGCTGGAAATTTCTTCCATAATCTAAAAAAGAGAAAATCAACAAAGGCATACCCAAAGGCGGAGCCAGGATTTGGCCATAGAGGGCCGTTCAAATCAACAACAATCATGTATGACGAAAGACATACACAGGAAGAGTATACATAACAACCAAATAAAGTTTTCATTACAATACAAAGGAAAGATGAAAAACTAAAAAAACACTGAATATTATAGACCAAAATGGAACAAAATTAATTAGCCCTAGGTCGCTAACCTTCACCTATCAATCTAATTCTTAGGCCAGAAAAAGAATCACGATAATAAACAGGAACAAATGAGACAAAGAAGATAATAAGAAGGTTAATCCTAAACAATACAGATGCCATTGGAGATCATTTCGGAGGGAACAAACAAGCAAAACACAATTAACTAGCTAATTAGAGGGTGTATTGTGGAGACAAACTAGATGTTTGGTAGGCAATAATAAAAAGAACAAAAGAGATGTTGAATATAATAGAAAGACCTAATTCTTAATTATATAAAATATTATTAGAGATTAAACAGAATAAGAACAAGGAACCAAAACACAAATAACATTATTAACTAACTAATTGGACTATTAAATAGCTAACTGAGTGGATACAACGTGGAGGGTATAGGATTGTTGAGGGGTGCCAGGCCCCCTCAGCCCTCGCTAACTGAGTGGATACAACCTGGAGGGTATATGATTGTTGAGGGGTGCCAGGCCCCCTCAGCCCTCCCTTCCCTCTGCCACTGAACATGCCCCTTGTTGACAACCACATGAGTAACCAATATGCTTGTCAGAGCATCTCCAACGATACTATCTAAATCCGAACCCCCTACTTTTCTGTTTGGGTAGCTACCTATTTTCATACAACCTATTTTTTTCTTCCAACTACAGCAATACTACCTAAACCATGCCTCTCAAATTTATTCCAACAGTCTATGACGTGTGGGACCCACATGTCATCGTCCTTCTTTCGTCTTCCAGCTCTGCACGTCGGTTTGGAGGCGCTCCCTGGAAGGCCGCCTGCGCTGGGGAAGGGGATGGGCGCACGTCGGGGAAGGGGATGGCCGCCCGCGCCCGCGCCGGGGCAGGGTGGATCGACAGCGTCAGGTGGAAGATAGCTGCGTGAGAGAGAGAATAGAATTTGGGTAGTGGAGTAGGAGGCCAACAGGAATGGATAGTGGGAGGGAAAAAATAGGAGGTTAACAATCTGGGAGGCCTAGTAGAGGGTCTACTAGAGCTGAGCTTTTAGCCTCCACTACCAAATTGGAAGTAGGGGGTGTTGCTGGAGATGCTCTGACAAGCATATTGGTTACTCATGTGGTTGTCAACAAGGGGCATGTTCAGTGGCAGAGGGAAGGGAGGGCTGAGGGGGCCTGGCACCCCTCAACAATCATATACCCTCCAGGTTGTATCCACTCAGTTAGCGAGGGCTGAGGGGGCCTGGCACCCCTCAACAATCCTATACCCTCCACGTTGTATCCACTCAGTTAGCTATTTAATAGTCCAATTAGTTAGTTAATAATGTTATTTGTGTTTTGGTTCCTTGTTCTTATTCTGTTTAATCTCTAATAATATTTTATATAATTAAGAATTAGGTCTTTCTATTATATTCAACATCTCTTTTGTTCTTTTTATTATTGCCTACCAAACATCTAGTTTGTCTCCACAATACACCCTCTAATTAGCTAGTTAATTGTGTTTTGCTTGTTTGTTCCCTCCGAAATGATCTCCAATGGCATCTGTATTGTTTAGGATTAACCTTCTTATTATCTTCTTTGTCTCATTTGTTCCTGTTTATTATCGTGATTCTTTTTCTGGCCTAAGAATTAGATTGATAGGTGAAGGTTAGCGACCTAGGGCTAATTAATTTTGTTCCATTTTGGTCTATAATATTCAGTGTTTTTTTAGTTTTTCATCTTTCCTTTGTATTGTAATGAAAACTTTATTTGGTTGTTATGTATACTCTTCCTGTGTATGTCTTTCGTCATACATGATTGTTGTTGATTTGAACGGCCCTCTATGGCCAAATCCTGGCTCCGCCTTTGGGTATGCCTTTGTTGATTTTCTCTTTTTTAGATTATGGAAGAAATTTCCAGCTTCATCCTCCAAAAATAGGAATCAAACCATCTTATTACAAGTTTACCAACACAACAACCGAATCAAGCTTACAAAACGAACTCGTAACTCAGTTCTTGTAAAAAAATTGGCCATCCAAAGGACACGAAAAAACACATTGCTGCATACTCCAGCTTGTGGCATGTCTTCAACACCAAACTCCTTATGTTCCTCAGACTACATGAAAGTTGGCTCTGCGAAGAACAAAATGAGAACTGCCAGAATATATATATATATATATATATATATATATATATATATATATATATATATATATATATATATATTCGCAAGTTGGCTATAAGGATAATATGGGGAATTCTTTGGCTAATAGGGTTATCTAATAGGTGATATCTAACAATGCATATGTATTAGATTGAGTGGCACGGTGAGAAAGCCAATGAACTGCTTTGCAAAATATTTTGAAAATGCTAACTCAATGCTAAAGATGATGGTTGTCTTGTGGAAAACCAATTTGGAGTTAGAGCCATTTGAAAATGGTTTGAGAGTGTAGCTGCATGGAGTGTTTTTACACTCACCGGAACTCTTCGGTGAGCACTAGAGTTGTGGCACCGAAGAGTTGGTATAGTGCCAGAAGACAAGGTCGGTCCGATCATCGCATGTGCATCGGAATCCTCTGGTGGTGTACCAGGTCTATGCCACTAGAGTTTTGGAACACTATAAAAGCTTCGGTTGTTTTTGTGCAAGCACGTTATCTTCTAGTGCCACTGGAGTGGTGGGCACCTCAGCTTAGCTACAGTGGGCATCTGGCACGCGGGAAAGGGTGCTTGAACACATTGGAGTTCTCCAGTGTGTGTACCAGAGAGTGACTCTAGATATAATTTTTTCCCGAAGCTTGAGCTCAACTGCGCACCAGAACTCTCTAGTGGTACAACAGAGAGGTCATCGGAGATCTCTCGTATAGTATAATAACTAGTTTGAATAGCCATTGAGATAGCTGTTGGATAACTCCGGTGCTCACCAGAGCTATCCTATGCGTACGAAAAAGCAGCGCTTAGTTGTAACAACTAGTTTTGTGTGTGGAGCTATAAATAGGTGGTGTGCTCAGGCATGGCACCTCTCTTGGACCTCTTGGCTGATATCCACACACATTACAACTCAAGTAAAGTCTCCACTCACATTTGCTTAGTTGAGATTGCATTTGAAGTGATATTGGAGTTGATTTAGTGCATTTGCTTTGAGAGTTAGCATCTAGTGGCACTAGAGAAGTATCTTAGCTGCGGGATTCTTGTTACTCTTGGTGGTTGCCACCACCTAAATGGGTTGGAGGCAGTGTACACTGTAAAGCACTCACAAATCCTACTCTAAAGTACCTCACAATCTTCAAATGAGTGCTTTACAGTGTACACTGCCTCCAACCCATTTAGGTGGTGGCAACCACCAAGAGTAACAAGAATCCCGCAGCTAAGATACTTCTCTAGTGCCACTAGATGCTAACTCTCAAAGCAAATGCACTAAATCAACTCCAATATCACTTCAAATGCAATCTCAACTAAGCAAATGTGAGTGGAGACTTTACTTGAGTTGTAATGTGTGTGGATATCAGCCAAGAGGTCCAAGAGAGGTGCCATGCCTGAGCACACCACCTATTTATAGCTCCACACACAAAACTAGTTGTTACAACTAAGCGCTGCTTTTTCGTACGCATAGGATAGCTCTGGTGAGCACCGGAGTTATCCAACAGCTATCTCAATGGCTATTCAAACTAGTTATTATACTATACGAGAGATCTCCGATGACCTCTCTGTTGTACCACTAGAGAGTTCTGGTGCGCAGTTGAGCTCAAGCTTCGGGAAAAAATTATATCTAGAGTCACTCTCTGGTACACACACTGGAGAACTCCAATGTGTTCAAGCACCCTTTCCCGCGTGCCAGATGCCCACTGTAGCTAAGCTGAGGTGCCCACCACTCCAGTGGCACTAGAAGATAACGTGCTTGCACAAAAACAACCGAAGCTTTTATAGTGTTCCAAAACTCTAGTGGCATAGACCTGGTACACCACCAGAGGATTCCGATGCACATGCGATGATCGGACCGACCTTGTCTTCTGGCACTATACCAACTCTTCGGTGCCACAACTCTAGTGCTCACCGAAGAGTTCCGGTGAGTGTAAAAACACTCCATGCAGCTACACTCTCAAACCATTTTCAAATGGCTCTAACTCCAAATTGGTTTTCCACAAGACAACCATCATCTTTAGCATTGAGTTAGCATTTTCAAAATATTTTGCAAAGCAGTTCATTGGCTTTCTCACCGTGCCACTCAATCTAATACATATGCATTGTTAGATATCACCTATTAGATAACCCTATTAGCCAAAGAATTCCCCATATTATCCTTATAGCCAACTTGCGAATATATATATATATATATATATATATATATATATATATATATATATATATATATATATATATTCTGGCAGTTCTCATTTTGTTCTTCGCAGAGCCAACTTTCATGTAGTCTGAGGAACATAAGGAGTTTGGTGTTGAAGACATGCCACAAGCTGGAGTATGCAGCAATGTGTTTTTTCGTGTCCTTTGGATGGCCAATTTTTTTACAAGAACTGAGTTACGAGTTCGTTTTGTAAGCTTGATTCGGTTGTTGTGTTGGTAAACTTGTAATAAGATGGTTTGATTCCTATTTTTGGAGGATGAAGCTGGAAATTTCTTCCATAATCTAAAAAAGAGAAAATCAACAAAGGCATACCCAAAGGCGGAGCCAGGATTTGGCCATAGAGGGCCGTTCAAATCAACAACAATCATGTATGACGAAAGACATACACAGGAAGAGTATACATAACAACCAAATAAAGTTTTCATTACAATACAAAGGAAAGATGAAAAACTAAAAAAACACTGAATATTATAGACCAAAATGGAACAAAATTAATTAGCCCTAGGTCGCTAACCTTCACCTATCAATCTAATTCTTAGGCCAGAAAAAGAATCACGATAATAAACAGGAACAAATGAGACAAAGAAGATAATAAGAAGGTTAATCCTAAACAATACAGATGCCATTGGAGATCATTTCGGAGGGAACAAACAAGCAAAACACAATTAACTAGCTAATTAGAGGGTGTATTGTGGAGACAAACTAGATGTTTGGTAGGCAATAATAAAAAGAACAAAAGAGATGTTGAATATAATAGAAAGACCTAATTCTTAATTATATAAAATATTATTAGAGATTAAACAGAATAAGAACAAGGAACCAAAACACAAATAACATTATTAACTAACTAATTGGACTATTAAATAGCTAACTGAGTGGATACAACGTGGAGGGTATAGGATTGTTGAGGGGTGCCAGGCCCCCTCAGCCCTCGCTAACTGAGTGGATACAACCTGGAGGGTATATGATTGTTGAGGGGTGCCAGGCCCCCTCAGCCCTCCCTTCCCTCTGCCACTGAACATGCCCCTTGTTGACAACCACATGAGTAACCAATATGCTTGTCAGAGCATCTCCAGCAACACCCCCTACTTCCAATTTGGTAGTGGAGGCTAAAAGCTCAGCTCTAGTAGACCCTCTACTAGGCCTCCCAGATTTGTTAACCTCCTATTTTTTCCCTCCCACTATCCATTCCTGTTGGCCTCCTACTCCACTACCCAAATTCTATTCTCTCTCTCACGCAGCTATCTTCCACCTGACGCTGTCGATCCACCCTGCCCCGGCGCGGGCGCGGGCGGCCATCCCCTTCCCCGACGTGCGCCCATCCCCTTCCCCAGCGCAGGCGGCCTTCCAGGGAGCGCCTCCAAACCGACGTGCAGAGCTGGAAGACGAAAGAAGGACGATGACATGTGGGTCCCACACGTCATAGACTGTTGGAATAAATTTGAGAGGCATGGTTTAGGTAGTATTGCTGTAGTTGGAAGAAAAAAATAGGTTGTATGAAAATAGGTAGCTACCCAAACAGAAAAGTAGGGGGTTCGGATTTAGATAGTATCGTTGGAGATGCTCTGACAAGCATATTGGTTACTCATGTGGTTGTCAACAAGGGGCATGTTCAGTGGCAGAGGGAAGGGAGGGCTGAGGGGGCCTGGCACCCCTCAACAATCATATACCCTCCAGGTTGTATCCACTCAGTTAGCGAGGGCTGAGGGGGCCTGGCACCCCTCAACAATCCTATACCCTCCACGTTGTATCCACTCAGTTAGCTATTTAATAGTCCAATTAGTTAGTTAATAATGTTATTTGTGTTTTGGTTCCTTGTTCTTATTCTGTTTAATCTCTAATAATATTTTATATAATTAAGAATTAGGTCTTTCTATTATATTCAACATCTCTTTTGTTCTTTTTATTATTGCCTACCAAACATCTAGTTTGTCTCCACAATACACCCTCTAATTAGCTAGTTAATTGTGTTTTGCTTGTTTGTTCCTCCGAAATGATCTCCAATGGCATCTGTATTGTTTAGGATTAACCTTCTTATTATCTTCTTTGTCTCATTTGTTCCTGTTTATTATCGTGATTCTTTTTCTGGCCTAAGAATTAGATTGATAGGTGAAGGTTAGCGACCTAGGGCTAATTAATTTTGTTCCATTTTGGTCTATAATATTCAGTGTTTTTTTAGTTTTTCATCTTTCCTTTGTATTGTAATGAAAACTTTATTTGGTTGTTATGTATACTCTTCCTGTGTATGTCTTTCGTCATACATGATTGTTGTTGATTTGAACGGCCCTCTATGGCCAAATCCTGGCTCCGCCTTTGGGTATGCCTTTGTTGATTTTCTCTTTTTTAGATTATGGAAGAAATTTCCAGCTTCATCCTCCAAAAATAGGAATCAAACCATCTTATTACAAGTTTACCAACACAACAACCGAATCAAGCTTACAAAACGAACTCGTAACTCAGTTCTTGTAAAAAAATTGGCCATCCAAAGGACACGAAAAAACACATTGCTGCATACTCCAGCTTGTGGCATGTCTTCAACACCAAACTCCTTATGTTCCTCAGACTACATGAAAGTTGGCTCTGCGAAGAACAAAATGAGAACTGCCAGAATATATATATATATATATATATATATATATATATATATATATATATATATATATATATATATATTCGCAAGTTGGCTATAAGGATAATATGGGGAATTCTTTGGCTAATAGGGTTATCTAATAGGTGATATCTAACAATGCATATGTATTAGATTGAGTGGCACGGTGAGAAAGCCAATGAACTGCTTTGCAAAATATTTTGAAAATGCTAACTCAATGCTAAAGATGATGGTTGTCTTGTGGAAAACCAATTTGGAGTTAGAGCCATTTGAAAATGGTTTGAGAGTGTAGCTGCATGGAGTGTTTTTACACTCACCGGAACTCTTCGGTGAGCACTAGAGTTGTGGCACCGAAGAGTTGGTATAGTGCCAGAAGACAAGGTCGGTCCGATCATCGCATGTGCATCGGAATCCTCTGGTGGTGTACCAGGTCTATGCCACTAGAGTTTTGGAACACTATAAAAGCTTCGGTTGTTTTTGTGCAAGCACGTTATCTTCTAGTGCCACTGGAGTGGTGGGCACCTCAGCTTAGCTACAGTGGGCATCTGGCACGCGGGAAAGGGTGCTTGAACACATTGGAGTTCTCCAGTGTGTGTACCAGAGAGTGACTCTAGATATAATTTTTTCCCGAAGCTTGAGCTCAACTGCGCACCAGAACTCTCTAGTGGTACAACAGAGAGGTCATCGGAGATCTCTCGTATAGTATAATAACTAGTTTGAATAGCCATTGAGATAGCTGTTGGATAACTCCGGTGCTCACCAGAGCTATCCTATGCGTACGAAAAAGCAGCGCTTAGTTGTAACAACTAGTTTTGTGTGTGGAGCTATAAATAGGTGGTGTGCTCAGGCATGGCACCTCTCTTGGACCTCTTGGCTGATATCCACACACATTACAACTCAAGTAAAGTCTCCACTCACATTTGCTTAGTTGAGATTGCATTTGAAGTGATATTGGAGTTGATTTAGTGCATTTGCTTTGAGAGTTAGCATCTAGTGGCACTAGAGAAGTATCTTAGCTGCGGGATTCTTGTTACTCTTGGTGGTTGCCACCACCTAAATGGGTTGGAGGCAGTGTACACTGTAAAGCACTCATTTGAAGATTGTGAGGTACTTTAGAGTAGGATTTGTGAGGGGCTCTTGTGCTCACCCCCACCAGCGAAGCAAAGAGAATCTTTAGTGGATCCTTGTGGTGTACCTCGTGATCAGCTAGCTCATACACAAGCGCTCATGTCAGAGCCGATATTGAGGGTTCGTTGAGCTTGTAGAGTAGCGGTGATACTTGGACATGTCTTAACGAAGTCACCGAAGCACGGGGATATATCTTGTGTCATCTTCTACTTATGGTTTGCGCTATCCACACCTCTTTATTTTGTGCTATGCATTTTCTTGAGTAGTTGCCTAGCTCTAGTGTTGTTGCTAGTTGTTTTACTCTTTGATCACTAGAGAGTTCTGGTGCGCAGTTGAGCTCAAGCTTCGGGAAAAAATTATATCTAGAGTCACTCTCTGGTACACACACTGGAGAACTCCAATGTGTTCAAGCACCCTTTCCCGCGTGCCAGATGCCCACTGTAGCTAAGCTGAGGTGCCCACCACTCCAGTGGCACTAGAAGATAACGTGCTTGCACAAAAACAACCGAAGCTTTTATAGTGTTCCAAAACTCTAGTGGCATAGACCTGGTACACCACCAGAGGATTCCGATGCACATGCGATGATCGGACCGACCTTGTCTTCTGGCACTATACCAACTCTTCGGTGCCACAACTCTAGTGCTCACCGAAGAGTTCCGGTGAGTGTAAAAACACTCCATGCAGCTACACTCTCAAACCATTTTCAAATGGCTCTAACTCCAAATTGGTTTTCCACAAGACAACCATCATCTTTAGCATTGAGTTAGCATTTTCAAAATATTTTGCAAAGCAGTTCATTGGCTTTCTCACCGTGCCACTCAATCTAATACATATGCATTGTTAGATATCACCTATTAGATAACCCTATTAGCCAAAGAATTCCCCATATTATCCTTATAGCCAACTTGCGAATATATATATATATATATATATATATATATATATATATATATATATATATATATATATATATATTCTGGCAGTTCTCATTTTGTTCTTCGCAGAGCCAACTTTCATGTAGTCTGAGGAACATAAGGAGTTTGGTGTTGAAGACATGCCACAAGCTGGAGTATGCAGCAATGTGTTTTTTCGTGTCCTTTGGATGGCCAATTTTTTTACAAGAACTGAGTTACGAGTTCGTTTTGTAAGCTTGATTCGGTTGTTGTGTTGGTAAACTTGTAATAAGATGGTTTGATTCCTATTTTTGGAGGATGAAGCTGGAAATTTCTTCCATAATCTAAAAAAGAGAAAATCAACAAAGGCATACCCAAAGGCGGAGCCAGGATTTGGCCATAGAGGGCCGTTCAAATCAACAACAATCATGTATGACGAAAGACATACACAGGAAGAGTATACATAACAACCAAATAAAGTTTTCATTACAATACAAAGGAAAGATGAAAAACTAAAAAAACACTGAATATTATAGACCAAAATGGAACAAAATTAATTAGCCCTAGGTCGCTAACCTTCACCTATCAATCTAATTCTTAGGCCAGAAAAAGAATCACGATAATAAACAGGAACAAATGAGATGTTGAATATAATAGAAAGACCTAATTCTTAATTATATAAAATATTATTAGAGATTAAACAGAATAAGAACAAGGAACCAAAACACAAATAACATTATTAACTAACTAATTGGAGATCATTTCGGAGGGAACAAACAAGCAAAACACAATTAACTAGCTAATTAGAGGGTGTATTGTGGAGACAAACTAGATGTTTGGTAGGCAATAATAAAAAGAACAAAAGAGATGTTGAATATAATAGAAAGACCTAATTCTTAATTATATAAAATATTATTAGAGATTAAACAGAATAAGAACAAGGAACCAAAACACAAATAACATTATTAACTAACTAATTGGACTATTAAATAGCTAACTGAGTGGATACAACGTGGAGGGTATAGGATTGTTGAGGGGTGCCAGGCCCCCTCAGCCCTCGCTAACTGAGTGGATACAACCTGGAGGGTATATGATTGTTCCCTCCTATACCCTCCACGTTGTATCCACTCAGTTAGCTATTTAATAGTCCAATTAGTTAGTTAATAATGTTATTTGTGTTTTGGTTCCTTGTTCTTATTCTGTTTAATCTCTAATAATATTTTATATAATTAAGAATTAGGTCTTTCTATTATATTCAACATCTCTTTTGTTCTTTTTATTATTGCCTACCAAACATCTAGTTTGTCTCCACAATACACCCTCTAATTAGCTAGTTAATTGTGTTTTGCTTGTTTGTTCCCTCCGAAATGATCTCCAATGGCATCTGTATTGTTTAGGATTAACCTTCTTATTATCTTCTTTGTCTCATTTGTTCCTGTTTATTATCGTGATTCTTTTTCTGGCCTAAGAATTAGATTGATAGGTGAAGGTTAGCGACCTAGGGCTAATTAATTTTGTTCCATTTTGGTCTATAATATTCAGTGTTTTTTTAGTTTTTCATCTTTCCTTTGTATTGTAATGAAAACTTTATTTGGTTGTTATGTATACTCTTCCTGTGTATGTCTTTCGTCATACATGATTGTTGTTGATTTGAACGGCCCTCTATGGCCAAATCCTGGCTCCGCCTTTGGGTATGCCTTTGTTGATTTTCTCTTTTTTAGATTATGGAAGAAATTTCCAGCTTCATCCTCCAAAAATAGGAATCAAACCATCTTATTACAAGTTTACCAACACAACAACCGAATCAAGCTTACAAAACGAACTCGTAACTCAGTTCTTGTAAAAAAATTGGCCATCCAAAGGACACGAAAAAACACATTGCTGCATACTCCAGCTTGTGGCATGTCTTCAACACCAAACTCCTTATGTTCCTCAGACTACATGAAAGTTGGCTCTGCGAAGAACAAAATGAGAACTGCCAGAATATATATATATATATATATATATATATATATATATATATATATATATATATATATATATATTCGCAAGTTGGCTATAAGGATAATATGGGGAATTCTTTGGCTAATAGGGTTATCTAATAGGTGATATCTAACAATGCATATGTATTAGATTGAGTGGCACGGTGAGAAAGCCAATGAACTGCTTTGCAAAATATTTTGAAAATGCTAACTCAATGCTAAAGATGATGGTTGTCTTGTGGAAAACCAATTTGGAGTTAGAGCCATTTGAAAATGGTTTGAGAGTGTAGCTGCATGGAGTGTTTTTACACTCACCGGAACTCTTCGGTGAGCACTAGAGTTGTGGCACCGAAGAGTTGGTATAGTGCCAGAAGACAAGGTCGGTCCGATCATCGCATGTGCATCGGAATCCTCTGGTGGTGTACCAGGTCTATGCCACTAGAGTTTTGGAACACTATAAAAGCTTCGGTTGTTTTTGTGCAAGCACGTTATCTTCTAGTGCCACTGGAGTGGTGGGCACCTCAGCTTAGCTACAGTGGGCATCTGGCACGCGGGAAAGGGTGCTTGAACACATTGGAGTTCTCCAGTGTGTGTACCAGAGAGTGACTCTAGATATAATTTTTTCCCGAAGCTTGAGCTCAACTGCGCACCAGAACTCTCTAGTGGTACAACAGAGAGGTCATCGGAGATCTCTCGTATAGTATAATAACTAGTTTGAATAGCCATTGAGATAGCTGTTGGATAACTCCGGTGCTCACCAGAGCTATCCTATGCGTACGAAAAAGCAGCGCTTAGTTGTAACAACTAGTTTTGTGTGTGGAGCTATAAATAGGTGGTGTGCTCAGGCATGGCACCTCTCTTGGACCTCTTGGCTGATATCCACACACATTACAACTCAAGTAAAGTCTCCACTCACATTTGCTTAGTTGAGATTGCATTTGAAGTGATATTGGAGTTGATTTAGTGCATTTGCTTTGAGAGTTAGCATCTAGTGGCACTAGAGAAGTATCTTAGCTGCGGGATTCTTGTTACTCTTGGTGGTTGCCACCACCTAAATGGGTTGGAGGCAGTGTACACTGTAAAGCACTCATTTGAAGATTGTGAGGTACTTTAGAGTAGGATTTGTGAGGGGCTCTTGTGCTCACCCCCACCAGCGAAGCAAAGAGAATCTTTAGTGGATCCTTGTGGTGTACCTCGTGATCAGCTAGCTCATACACAAGCGCTCATGTCAGAGCCGATATTGAGGGTTCGTTGAGCTTGTAGAGTAGCGGTGATACTTGGACATGTCTTAACGAAGTCACCGAAGCACGGGGATATATCTTGTGTCATCTTCTACTTATGGTTTGCGCTATCCACACCTCTTTATTTTGTGCTATGCATTTTCTTGAGTAGTTGCCTAGCTCTAGTGTTGTTGCTAGTTGTTTTACTCTTTGATCACTAGAGAGTTCTGGTGCGCAGTTGAGCTCAAGCTTCGGGAAAAAATTATATCTAGAGTCACTCTCTGGTACACACACTGGAGAACTCCAATGTGTTCAAGCACCCTTTCCCGCGTGCCAGATGCCCACTGTAGCTAAGCTGAGGTGCCCACCACTCCAGTGGCACTAGAAGATAACGTGCTTGCACAAAAACAACCGAAGCTTTTATAGTGTTCCAAAACTCTAGTGGCATAGACCTGGTACACCACCAGAGGATTCCGATGCACATGCGATGATCGGACCGACCTTGTCTTCTGGCACTATACCAACTCTTCGGTGCCACAACTCTAGTGCTCACCGAAGAGTTCCGGTGAGTGTAAAAACACTCCATGCAGCTACACTCTCAAACCATTTTCAAATGGCTCTAACTCCAAATTGGTTTTCCACAAGACAACCATCATCTTTAGCATTGAGTTAGCATTTTCAAAATATTTTGCAAAGCAGTTCATTGGCTTTCTCACCGTGCCACTCAATCTAATACATATGCATTGTTAGATATCACCTATTAGATAACCCTATTAGCCAAAGAATTCCCCATATTATCCTTATAGCCAACTTGCGAATATATATATATATATATATATATATATATATATATATATATATATATATATATATATATATATTCTGGCAGTTCTCATTTTGTTCTTCGCAGAGCCAACTTTCATGTAGTCTGAGGAACATAAGGAGTTTGGTGTTGAAGACATGCCACAAGCTGGAGTATGCAGCAATGTGTTTTTTCGTGTCCTTTGGATGGCCAATTTTTTTACAAGAACTGAGTTACGAGTTCGTTTTGTAAGCTTGATTCGGTTGTTGTGTTGGTAAACTTGTAATAAGATGGTTTGATTCCTATTTTTGGAGGATGAAGCTGGAAATTTCTTCCATAATCTAAAAAAGAGAAAATCAACAAAGGCATACCCAAAGGCGGAGCCAGGATTTGGCCATAGAGGGCCGTTCAAATCAACAACAATCATGTATGACGAAAGACATACACAGGAAGAGTATACATAACAACCAAATAAAGTTTTCATTACAATACAAAGGAAAGATGAAAAACTAAAAAAACACTGAATATTATAGACCAAAATGGAACAAAATTAATTAGCCCTAGGTCGCTAACCTTCACCTATCAATCTAATTCTTAGGCCAGAAAAAGAATCACGATAATAAACAGGAACAAATGAGATGTTGAATATAATAGAAAGACCTAATTCTTAATTATATAAAATATTATTAGAGATTAAACAGAATAAGAACAAGGAACCAAAACACAAATAACATTATTAACTAACTAATTGGAGATCATTTCGGAGGGAACAATCATATACCCTCCAGGTTGTATCCACTCAGTTAGCGAGGGCTGAGGGGGCCTGGCACCCCTCAACAATCCTATACCCTCCACGTTGTATCCACTCAGTTAGCTATTTAATAGTCCAATTAGTTAGTTAATAATGTTATTTGTGTTTTGGTTCCTTGTTCTTATTCTGTTTAATCTCTAATAATATTTTATATAATTAAGAATTAGGTCTTTCTATTATATTCAACATCTCTTTTGTTCTTTTTATTATTGCCTACCAAACATCTAGTTTGTCTCCACAATACACCCTCTAATTAGCTAGTTAATTGTGTTTTGCTTGTTTGTTCCCTCCGAAATGATCTCCAATTAGTTAGTTAATAATGTTATTTGTGTTTTGGTTCCTTGTTCTTATTCTGTTTAATCTCTAATAATATTTTATATAATTAAGAATTAGGTCTTTCTATTATATTCAACATCTCATTTGTTCCTGTTTATTATCGTGATTCTTTTTCTGGCCTAAGAATTAGATTGATAGGTGAAGGTTAGCGACCTAGGGCTAATTAATTTTGTTCCATTTTGGTCTATAATATTCAGTGTTTTTTTAGTTTTTCATCTTTCCTTTGTATTGTAATGAAAACTTTATTTGGTTGTTATGTATACTCTTCCTGTGTATGTCTTTCGTCATACATGATTGTTGTTGATTTGAACGGCCCTCTATGGCCAAATCCTGGCTCCGCCTTTGGGTATGCCTTTGTTGATTTTCTCTTTTTTAGATTATGGAAGAAATTTCCAGCTTCATCCTCCAAAAATAGGAATCAAACCATCTTATTACAAGTTTACCAACACAACAACCGAATCAAGCTTACAAAACGAACTCGTAACTCAGTTCTTGTAAAAAAATTGGCCATCCAAAGGACACGAAAAAACACATTGCTGCATACTCCAGCTTGTGGCATGTCTTCAACACCAAACTCCTTATGTTCCTCAGACTACATGAAAGTTGGCTCTGCGAAGAACAAAATGAGAACTGCCAGAATATATATATATATATATATATATATATATATATATATATATATATATATATATATATATATTCGCAAGTTGGCTATAAGGATAATATGGGGAATTCTTTGGCTAATAGGGTTATCTAATAGGTGATATCTAACAATGCATATGTATTAGATTGAGTGGCACGGTGAGAAAGCCAATGAACTGCTTTGCAAAATATTTTGAAAATGCTAACTCAATGCTAAAGATGATGGTTGTCTTGTGGAAAACCAATTTGGAGTTAGAGCCATTTGAAAATGGTTTGAGAGTGTAGCTGCATGGAGTGTTTTTACACTCACCGGAACTCTTCGGTGAGCACTAGAGTTGTGGCACCGAAGAGTTGGTATAGTGCCAGAAGACAAGGTCGGTCCGATCATCGCATGTGCATCGGAATCCTCTGGTGGTGTACCAGGTCTATGCCACTAGAGTTTTGGAACACTATAAAAGCTTCGGTTGTTTTTGTGCAAGCACGTTATCTTCTAGTGCCACTGGAGTGGTGGGCACCTCAGCTTAGCTACAGTGGGCATCTGGCACGCGGGAAAGGGTGCTTGAACACATTGGAGTTCTCCAGTGTGTGTACCAGAGAGTGACTCTAGATATAATTTTTTCCCGAAGCTTGAGCTCAACTGCGCACCAGAACTCTCTAGTGATCAAAGAGTAAAACAACTAGCAACAACACTAGAGCTAGGCAACTACTCAAGAAAATGCATAGCACAAAATAAAGAGGTGTGGATAGCGCAAACCATAAGTAGAAGATGACACAAGATATATCCCCGTGCTTCGGTGACTTCGTTAAGACATGTCCAAGTATCACCGCTACTCTACAAGCTCAACGAACCCTCAATATCGGCTCTGACATGAGCGCTTGTGTATGAGCTAGCTGATCACGAGGTACACCACAAGGATCCACTAAAGATTCTCTTTGCTTCGCTGGTGGGGGTGAGCACAAGAGCCCCTCACAAATCCTACTCTAAAGTACCTCACAATCTTCAAATGAGTGCTTTACAGTGTACACTGCCTCCAACCCATTTAGGTGGTGGCAACCACCAAGAGTAACAAGAATCCCGCAGCTAAGATACTTCTCTAGTGCCACTAGATGCTAACTCTCAAAGCAAATGCACTAAATCAACTCCAATATCACTTCAAATGCAATCTCAACTAAGCAAATGTGAGTGGAGACTTTACTTGAGTTGTAATGTGTGTGGATATCAGCCAAGAGGTCCAAGAGAGGTGCCATGCCTGAGCACACCACCTATTTATAGCTCCACACACAAAACTAGTTGTTACAACTAAGCGCTGCTTTTTCGTACGCATAGGATAGCTCTGGTGAGCACCGGAGTTATCCAACAGCTATCTCAATGGCTATTCAAACTAGTTATTATACTATACGAGAGATCTCCGATGACCTCTCTGTTGTACCACTAGAGAGTTCTGGTGCGCAGTTGAGCTCAAGCTTCGGGAAAAAATTATATCTAGAGTCACTCTCTGGTACACACACTGGAGAACTCCAATGTGTTCAAGCACCCTTTCCCGCGTGCCAGATGCCCACTGTAGCTAAGCTGAGGTGCCCACCACTCCAGTGGCACTAGAAGATAACGTGCTTGCACAAAAACAACCGAAGCTTTTATAGTGTTCCAAAACTCTAGTGGCATAGACCTGGTACACCACCAGAGGATTCCGATGCACATGCGATGATCGGACCGACCTTGTCTTCTGGCACTATACCAACTCTTCGGTGCACAA
>JAHUYU010000744.1:0-18744 GCA_030439765.1 Tripidium arundinaceum | reverse complement strand
GTAGGGTTCCTCGCCACCAGTTAGCACCTCGGGAGCCCTGTCCTGAGCCTACTATGGAGGAAAGGCTGAGGGCCGAGTTGGCTCAGGTGATGACTGAGAGAAATGCGATCCAGCAACGTTTGGAGCAAGTTACGCGGGAGCGCGACCAGGAGACGCTTGAGGTTCAGAGGTTGATGGTTGCTCATCGCAACTGTGAGCGCATGTTAGTTCACGTGATGAACCAGCGGAATGAAGCCTGGCACGAAGAGAATATCATGAGAGCTCGACAAAATGACCTTGAGCAGCAGTTGGCAGCTGCAGAAGAGTACAACGAACACCTTCATGAGGAAGTTCATCTGCTACACAATCAGCTCCATCCTCTCCTTCCTCATGACGATGATGAGGAGATGGGCTCTGGTGTCATCATGGCTGAAGAGGATGATGGCATTGAGATCAATGGACCTGAGGATGTTCCGCCGGAAGAGGAAGAAGATGAAGAGTTAGAGCCTGTTAGTGATGAAGACGGAGGGGAGATCTTCGACACTGATTCAGAGGGTGATGCGTAGTTTAGCTCATCAATTAGCTAATACGCGAGAACTAGTCTTTTGTTGACCCTCATGCATGGACGAGTGACTTTGTAGTAGGTTAATCTTGGGATGTAACACCGAACCCTATGTTATCCCTTGCGTCGGTTTGGAACCTAAATGGTTTGGATGTAACCGATCAGACATGCTCATACTCCATGTATGTGAGCCTTTAAGAAATTCCGCCCTAGTTGTCGGTAAACCTCATTGTTTGTTAAGTACATCGCATTATTATGCCAATTGGTGCGATTGATGGTGTTGTGTGATTGTGATGAATTATTGTGCCTCTGTTTGTTGTATGAATTCATTCTCTCCAATGGAATCAGTTTGGCATAATTACACAATTCATCTACAGGTTTTCCACATCATCAGTGCTCAGTGGCTATGCATTTTGCAGATGACGCACAATCTTCGTCGTGGTCGTGGTGTTGGGGATGAGGAACCACCGCCACCTCCTCCGCCACCACCCACACCGACAGAGCTGATGCAAACGGTTGTCGAAAATAGGTTTTGTAAAACAAACACTTTTGTTTTAATTACACATATGACAAGTTTAACGCTGAACTTGCTCCGATGCCAGCTGTAACAGAACCGTCCAACCGTCCAATTTATAAGAGCACAAGTACAATAGCAATCACCAAAATGATCAAACCGTCATACTTGAGCCCATATAAACCCGGTAGTCCGATGAAATCACGAAGGACTTCAAACCAACCAACAACAAGCCAAGATCGTACATAGTTCAGCGTAACCAGCCACATGTTACAACATGGATTCACAAATAGTTTGCAAGTAGCTTACATCCATCGGAGTGAACATAAAGTTATTACAAACCAAGTTCAGGTAGCGGAAGCAAAGTAGTTTTGAAATCACAACACACTTGGTTCAATTACATGCCAGTTCCATGATCATATTCCAACAAAAACATCATAGAGAAGATAACTGAGGTTGACCATGCCCCATGGTCTAGTCCTCATCCACAGCAGGATAAAGGCAGGTCTTGCAGTAGCCATGGTACACCATGTCATCTGCAACGAGAGGGAATAAACCCTGAGTACGAGAATGTACTCAGCTAGACTTATCCATCATAAACCAGAAATAAAGTGACACCAAGGAGTATGCAAGGCTTTACTTTGTGGAGCTGGCTTGACAATATTTTGCATAAAGGCTTAAATGACATAACTTGAACAGTTGATATCTTTAGCAACAATTAATTCCTATTCTCAAAGAGTATACCTAGATTAGCACTTGTACTAGAGCAATCACTAAATTTAGCTAAACAAACAATAGTAACCATATCCAGTGTAGTAACTTTCAGTGTCATCATAACCATTAGATTCCATCAAGTTTACTACGATGCTGAAGCCAGTCAAGTTTCTCACTATCCGGGAGAGATGACGATTCGAATCGATTCCAACCAGATCTGGGGTTTTATTCCAAACACAAACCCAGGCACACCTCGCGAAGGCAGCCTTAGGTCACCTTTGGTACAATTCAGGAACCAACTTCACGGGTCCGATCAGCGCCGCAACACAGGTCTTACCACGGTAGACAGGGTATTCAAGTCATGCCTGCCACGGTCGCCGCCGAACAGCCAGGTCATGCTTGCCCTGTAGTCTATGCTCCGACTTCCTGATTGCGCACTCATACAGAATGGGTCCCAGCCTGAGTTGAGCTACTCGGCTTCGCGGTCGGAACGACTTATCCGGCCAGCTAAGTGATAGGCATGCGTTCAATCTCGACAGAAGGTCCAACAACGGTACGGTCCTTAATCGACAAAGACGGGGATAGATCCACACCCAAGACCTCCATGCCTTGTTGCTTCTCCATCTTGGTCCCGCCCGGTCTCCATTTATTCAACCTCAATATAGCTCATCATGACCAGATATCCACCTATATCTCGCAGGTGACCGGAGATCACCTGACTTTTACCGGTCTAAGCATAGCTAAGCATAGTTTCGATCTTGGACCTATACAGGGTTCAAGGTATCTTGTGGAACAAGGAGTGTATATGCATCAAGTGGTTCCATTGCAACTCCTAATACTTAATGCATCAAACATAAAGGACTCAAGTTAATATTTATAAATCATGGGAGACTTAGAATGCTCCGGGGCTTGCCTTTGAGAAACGAGGAAGGATGATGGTCATGATGAGCTATATTGAGGTTGAATAAATGGAGACCGGGCGGGACCAAGATGGAGAAGCAACAAGGCATGGAGGTCTTGGGTGTGGATCTATCCCCGTCTTTGTCGATTAAGGACCGTACCGTTGTTGGACCTTCTGTCGAGATTGAACGCATGCCTATCACTTAGCTGGCCGGATAAGTCGTTCCGACCGCGAAGCCGAGTAGCTCAACTCAGGCTGGGACCCATTCTGTATGAGTGCGCAATCAGGAAGTCGGAGCATAGACTACAGGGCAAGCATGACCTGGCTGTTCGGCGGCGACCGTGGCAGGCATGACTTGAATACCCTGTCTACCGTGGTAAGACCTGTGTTGCGGCGCTGATCGGACCCGTGAAGTTGGTTCCTGAATTGTACCAAAGGTGACCTAAGGCTGCCTTCGCGAGGTGTGCCTGGGTTTGTGTTTGGAATAAAACCCCAGATCTGGTTGGAATCGATTCGAATCGTCATCTCTCCCGGATAGTGAGAAACTTGACTGGCTTCAGCATCGTAGTAAACTTGATGGAATCTAATGGTTATGATGACACTGAAAGTTACTACACTGGATATGGTTACTATTGTTTGTTTAGCTAAATTTAGTGATTGCTCTAGTACAAGTGCTAATCTAGGTATACTCTTTGAGAATAGGAATTAATTGTTGCTAAAGATATCAACTGTTCAAGTTATGTCATTTAAGCCTTTATGCAAAATATTGTCAAGCCAGCTCCACAAAGTAAAGCCTTGCATACTCCTTGGTGTCACTTTATTTCTGGTTTATGATGGATAAGTCTAGCTGAGTACATTCTCGTACTCAGGGTTTATTCCCTCTCGTTGCAGATGACATGGTGTACCATGGCTACTGCAAGACCTGCCTTTATCCTGCTGTGGATGAGGACTAGACCATGGGGCATGGTCAACCTCAGTTATCTTCTCTATGATGTTTTTGTTGGAATATGATCATGGAACTGGCATGTAATTGAACCAAGTGTGTTGTGATTTCAAAACTACTTTGCTTCCGCTACCTGAACTTGGTTTGTAATAACTTTATGTTCACTCCGATGGATGTAAGCTACTTGCAAACTATTTGTGAATCCATGTTGTAACATGTGGCTGGTTACGCTGAACTATGTACGATCTTGGCTTGTTGTTGGTTGGTTTGAAGTCCTTCGTGATTTCATCGGACTACCGGGTTTATATGGGCTCAAGTATGACGGTTTGATCATTTTGGTGATTGCTATTGTACTTGTGCTCTTATAAATTGGACGGTTGGACGGTTCTGTTACAGCTGGCATCGGAGCAAGTTCAGCGTTAAACTTGTCATATGTGTAATTAAAACAAAAGTGTTTGTTTTACAAAACCTATTTTCGACAACCGTTTGCATCAGCTCTGTCGGTGTGGGTGGTGGCGGAGGAGGTGGCGGTGGTTCCTCATCCCCAACACCACGACCACGACGAAGATTGTGCGTCATCTGCAAAATGCATAGCCACTGAGCACTGATGATGTGGAAAACCTGTAGATGAATTGTGTAATTATGCCAAACTGATTCCATTGGAGAGAATGAATTCATACAACAAACAGAGGCACAATAATTCATCACAATCACACAACACCATCAATCGCACCAATTGGCATAATAATGCGATGTACTTAACAAACAATGAGGTTTACCGACAACTAGGGCGGAATTTCTTAAAGGCTCACATACATGGAGTATGAGCATGTCTGATCGGTTACATCCAAACCATTTAGGTTCCAAACCGACGCAAGGGATAACATAGGGTTCGGTGTTACATCCCAAGATTAACCTACTACAAAGTCACTCGTCCATGCATGAGGGTCAACAAAAGACTAGTTCTCGCGTATTAGCTAATTGATGAGCTAAACTACGCATCACCCTCTGAATCAGTGTCGAAGATCTCCCCTCCGTCTTCATCACTAACAGGCTCTAACTCTTGCATTTCTCCCTCCCTTATAGATTTAATTGTCGCGACTAAATTAAAATTTAGTATCTCCGAATTGATCCTTCCCTTAAGTTACCCCTGTTTCTACAGATGGCCCGCACCAGGATCACTGCTCGGAAGTCCACAAGAGGTAGGGTTCCTCGCCACCAGTTAGCACCTCGGGAGCCCTGTCCTGAGCCTACTATGGAGGAAAGGCTGAGGGCCGAGTTGGCTCAGGTGATGACTGAGAGAAATGCGATCCAGCAACGTTTGGAGCAAGTTACGCGGGAGCGCGACCAGGAGACGCTTGAGGTTCAGAGGTTGATGGTTGCTCATCGCAACTGTGAGCGCATGTTAGTTCACGTGATGAACCAGCGGAATGAAGCCTGGCACGAAGAGAATATCATGAGAGCTCGACAAAATGACCTTGAGCAGCAGTTGGCAGCTGCAGAAGAGTACAACGAACACCTTCATGAGGAAGTTCATCTGCTACACAATCAGCTCCATCCTCTCCTTCCTCATGACGATGATGAGGAGATGGGCTCTGGTGTCATCATTGCTGAAGAGGATGATGGCATTGAGATCAATGGACCTGAGGATGTTCCGCCGGAAGAGGAAGAAGATGAAGAGTTAGAGCCTGTTAGTGATGAAGACGGAGGGGAGATCTTCGACACTGATTCAGAGGGTGATGCGTAGTTTAGCTCATCAATTAGCTAATACGCGAGAACTAGTCTTTTGTTGACCCTCATGCATGGACGAGTGACTTTGTAGTAGGTTAATCTTGGGATGTAACACCGAACCCTATGTTATCCCTTGCGTCGGTTTGGAACCTAAATGGTTTGGATGTAACCGATCAGACATGCTCATACTCCATGTATGTGAGCCTTTAAGAAATTCCGCCCTAGTTGTCGGTAAACCTCATTGTTTGTTAAGTACATCGCATTATTATGCCAATTGGTGCGATTGATGGTGTTGTGTGATTGTGATGAATTATTGTGCCTCTGTTTGTTGTATGAATTCATTCTCTCCAATGGAATCAGTTTGGCATAATTACACAATTCATCTACAGGTTTTCCACATCATCAGTGCTCAGTGGCTATGCATTTTGCAGATGACGCACAATCTTCGTCGTGGTCGTGGTGTTGGGGATGAGGAACCACCGCCACCTCCTCCGCCACCACCCACACCGACAGAGCTGATGCAAACGGTTGTCGAAAATAGGTTTTGTAAAACAAACACTTTTGTTTTAATTACACATATGACAAGTTTAACGCTGAACTTGCTCCGATGCCAGCTGTAACAGAACCGTCCAACCGTCCAATTTATAAGAGCACAAGTACAATAGCAATCACCAAAATGATCAAACCGTCATACTTGAGCCCATATAAACCCGGTAGTCCGATGAAATCACGAAGGACTTCAAACCAACCAACAACAAGCCAAGATCGTACATAGTTCAGCGTAACCAGCCACATGTTACAACATGGATTCACAAATAGTTTGCAAGTAGCTTACATCCATCGGAGTGAACATAAAGTTATTACAAACCAAGTTCAGGTAGCGGAAGCAAAGTAGTTTTGAAATCACAACACACTTGGTTCAATTACATGCCAGTTCCATGATCATATTCCAACAAAAACATCATAGAGAAGATAACTGAGGTTGACCATGCCCCATGGTCTAGTCCTCATCCACAGCAGGATAAAGGCAGGTCTTGCAGTAGCCATGGTACACCATGTCATCTGCAACGAGAGGGAATAAACCCTGAGTACGAGAATGTACTCAGCTAGACTTATCCATCATAAACCAGAAATAAAGTGACACCAAGGAGTATGCAAGGCTTTACTTTGTGGAGCTGGCTTGACAATATTTTGCATAAAGGCTTAAATGACATAACTTGAACAGTTGATATCTTTAGCAACAATTAATTCCTATTCTCAAAGAGTATACCTAGATTAGCACTTGTACTAGAGCAATCACTAAATTTAGCTAAACAAACAATAGTAACCATATCCAGTGTAGTAACTTTCAGTGTCATCATAACCATTAGATTCCATCAAGTTTACTACGATGCTGAAGCCAGTCAAGTTTCTCACTATCCGGGAGAGATGACGATTCGAATCGATTCCAACCAGATCTGGGGTTTTATTCCAAACACAAACCCAGGCACACCTCGCGAAGGCAGCCTTAGGTCACCTTTGGTACAATTCAGGAACCAACTTCACGGGTCCGATCAGCGCCGCAACACAGGTCTTACCACGGTAGACAGGGTATTCAAGTCATGCCTGCCACGGTCGCCGCCGAACAGCCAGGTCATGCTTGCCCTGTAGTCTATGCTCCGACTTCCTGATTGCGCACTCATACAGAATGGGTCCCAGCCTGAGTTGAGCTACTCGGCTTCGCGGTCGGAACGACTTATCCGGCCAGCTAAGTGATAGGCATGCGTTCAATCTCGACAGAAGGTCCAACAACGGTACGGTCCTTAATCGACAAAGACGGGGATAGATCCACACCCAAGACCTCCATGCCTTGTTGCTTCTCCATCTTGGTCCCGCCCGGTCTCCATTTATTCAACCTCAATATAGCTCATCATGACCATCATCCTTCCTCGTTTCTCAAAGGCAAGCCCCGGAGCATTCTAAGTCTCCCATGATTTATAAATATTAACTTGAGTCCTTTATGTTTGATGCATTAAGTATTAGGAGTTGCAATGGAACCACTTGATGCATATACACTCCTTGTTCCACAAGATACCTTGAACCCTGTATAGGTCCAAGATCGAAACTATGCTTAGCTATGCTTAGACCGGTAAAAGTCAGGTGATCTCCGGTCACCTGCGAGATATAGGTGGATATCTGGTCATGATGAGCTATATTGAGGTTGAATAAATGGAGACCGGGCGGGACCAAGATGGAGAAGCAACAAGGCATGGAGGTCTTGGGTGTGGATCTATCCCCGTCTTTGTCGATTAAGGACCGTACCGTTGTTGGACCTTCTGTCGAGATTGAACGCATGCCTATCACTTAGCTGGCCGGATAAGTCGTTCCGACCGCGAAGCCGAGTAGCTCAACTCAGGCTGGGACCCATTCTGTATGAGTGCGCAATCAGGAAGTCGGAGCATAGACTACAGGGCAAGCATGACCTGGCTGTTCGGCGGCGACCGTGGCAGGCATGACTTGAATACCCTGTCTACCGTGGTAAGACCTGTGTTGCGGCGCTGATCGGACCCGTGAAGTTGGTTCCTGAATTGTACCAAAGGTGACCTAAGGCTGCCTTCGCGAGGTGTGCCTGGGTTTGTGTTTGGAATAAAACCCCAGATCTGGTTGGAATCGATTCGAATCGTCATCTCTCCCGGATAGTGAGAAACTTGACTGGCTTCAGCATCGTAGTAAACTTGATGGAATCTAATGGTTATGATGACACTGAAAGTTACTACACTGGATATGGTTACTATTGTTTGTTTAGCTAAATTTAGTGATTGCTCTAGTACAAGTGCTAATCTAGGTATACTCTTTGAGAATAGGAATTAATTGTTGCTAAAGATATCAACTGTTCAAGTTATGTCATTTAAGCCTTTATGCAAAATATTGTCAAGCCAGCTCCACAAAGTAAAGCCTTGCATACTCCTTGGTGTCACTTTATTTCTGGTTTATGATGGATAAGTCTAGCTGAGTACATTCTCGTACTCAGGGTTTATTCCCTCTCGTTGCAGATGACATGGTGTACCATGGCTACTGCAAGACCTGCCTTTATCCTGCTGTGGATGAGGACTAGACCATGGGGCATGGTCAACCTCAGTTATCTTCTCTATGATGTTTTTGTTGGAATATGATCATGGAACTGGCATGTAATTGAACCAAGTGTGTTGTGATTTCAAAACTACTTTGCTTCCGCTACCTGAACTTGGTTTGTAATAACTTTATGTTCACTCCGATGGATGTAAGCTACTTGCAAACTATTTGTGAATCCATGTTGTAACATGTGGCTGGTTACGCTGAACTATGTACGATCTTGGCTTGTTGTTGGTTGGTTTGAAGTCCTTCGTGATTTCATCGGACTACCGGGTTTATATGGGCTCAAGTATGACGGTTTGATCATTTTGGTGATTGCTATTGTACTTGTGCTCTTATAAATTGGACGGTTGGACGGTTCTGTTACAGCTGGCATCGGAGCAAGTTCAGCGTTAAACTTGTCATATGTGTAATTAAAACAAAAGTGTTTGTTTTACAAAACCTATTTTCGACAACCGTTTGCATCAGCTCTGTCGGTGTGGGTGGTGGCGGAGGAGGTGGCGGTGGTTCCTCATCCCCAACACCACGACCACGACGAAGATTGTGCGTCATCTGCAAAATGCATAGCCACTGAGCACTGATGATGTGGAAAACCTGTAGATGAATTGTGTAATTATGCCAAACTGATTCCATTGGAGAGAATGAATTCATACAACAAACAGAGGCACAATAATTCATCACAATCACACAACACCATCAATCGCACCAATTGGCATAATAATGCGATGTACTTAACAAACAATGAGGTTTACCGACAACTAGGGCGGAATTTCTTAAAGGCTCACATACATGGAGTATGAGCATGTCTGATCGGTTACATCCAAACCATTTAGGTTCCAAACCGACGCAAGGGATAACATAGGGTTCGGTGTTACATCCCAAGATTAACCTACTACAAAGTCACTCGTCCATGCATGAGGGTCAACAAAAGACTAGTTCTCGCGTATTAGCTAATTGATGAGCTAAACTACGCATCACCCTCTGAATCAGTGTCGAAGATCTCCCCTCCGTCTTCATCACTAACAGGCTCTAACTCTTCATCTTCTTCCTCTTCCGGCGGAACATCCTCAGGTCCATTGATCTCAATGCCATCATCCTCTTCAGCCATGATGACACCAGAGCCCATCTCCTCATCATCGTCATGAGGAAGGAGAGGATGGAGCTGATTGTGTAGCAGATGAACTTCCTCATGAAGGTGTTCGTTGTACTCTTCTGCAGCTGCCAACTGCTGCTCAAGGTCATTTTGTCGAGCTCTCATGATATTCTCTTCGTGCCAGGCTTCATTCCGCTGGTTCATCACGTGAACTAACATGCGCTCACAGTTGCGATGAGCAACCATCAACCTCTGAACCTCAAGCGTCTCCTGGTCGCGCTCCCGCGTAACTTGCTCCAAACGTTGCTGGATCGCATTTCTCTCAGTCATCACCTGAGCCAACTCGGCCCTCAGCCTTTCCTCCATAGTAGGCTCAGGACAGGGCTCCCGAGGTGCTAACTGGTGGCGAGGAACCCTACCTCTTGTGGACTTCCGAGCAGTGATCCTGGTGCGGGCCATCTGTAGAAACAGGGGTAACTTAAGGGAAGGATCAATTCGGAGATACTAAATTTTAATTTAGTCGCGACAATTAAATCTATAAGGGAGGGAGAAATGCAAGAATGCAAGGTATGCTTGAACATGATGCATGTACGTTCCGTACGTCCTCACAAATCTTAGGAAAAATTCTAAAATTCTAGCAACATACACGGTGGCATACATACGTTCTCTCATTACTCGTAACTAATCGGGCTACACGTTTCGTTGTTAGCGTACCTGCAGAAGAACTCATTTCAGCCCACCCGCAACAGAAAAACAAGTATACGAAAAACAATAAACTAAGTACTTCCATATATATACATCCCGATATATATATATATATATTTCTGTACCAATCTACCCGAATATCATGGTAATCCCCACAATTAAGTACTTCTATATGTATATGTGTGAAGACATATACATACATCAGTATCCAAAGCTAGCTCTCCCCTAGACCGCCGATTGGACGGTCATGCTCTCCCAACTCACACTTACCTGAGCGTAGGTGCAACGTTGCAGAATATAACATTGCAAGAACATAAACCCCCAAGTCAGTCTTACATTAAGCCACCTATAGTCCTTAATTGGGCATAAAGAATATGACCACTGGCATCTGTAGATTTAAAATTTTCGATTTGAATACACCTTTTAACACAACTAACAGTTGTCAAAAATAGGTTTTGTAAAACAAACACTTTTGTTTTAATTACACATATGACAAGTTTAACGCTGAACTTGCTCCGATGCCAGCTGTAACAGAACCGTCCAACCGTCCAATTTATAAGAGCACAAGTACAATAGCAATCACCAAAATGATCAAACCGTCATACTTGAGCCCATATAAACCCGGTAGTCCGATGAAATCACGAAGGACTTCAAACCAACCAACAACAAGCCAAGATCGTACATAGTTCAGCGTAACCAGCCACATGTTACAACATGGATTCACAAATAGTTTGCAAGTAGCTTACATCCATCGGAGTGAACATAAAGTTATTACAAACCAAGTTCAGGTAGCGGAAGCAAAGTAGTTTTGAAATCACAACACACATGGTGTACCATGGCTACTGCAAGACCTGCCTTTATCCTGCTGTGGATGAGGACTAGACCATGGGGCATGGTCAACCTCAGTTATCTTCTCTATGATGTTTTTGTTGGAATATGATCATGGAACTGGCATGTAATTGAACCAAGTGTGTTGTGATTTCAAAACTACTTTGCTTCCGCTACCTGAACTTGGTTTGTAATAACTTTATGTTCACTCCGATGGATGTAAGCTACTTGCAAACTATTTGTGAATCCATGTTGTAACATGTGGCTGGTTACGCTGAACTATGTACGATCTTGGCTTGTTGTTGGTTGGTTTGAAGTCCTTCGTGATTTCATCGGACTACCGGGTTTATATGGGCTCAAGTATGACGGTTTGATCATTTTGGTGATTGCTATTGTACTTGTGCTCTTATAAATTGGACGGTTGGACGGTTCTGTTACAGCTGGCATCGGAGCAAGTTCAGCGTTAAACTTGTCATATGTGTAATTAAAACAAAAGTGTTTGTTTTACAAAACCTATTTTTGACAACTGTTAGTTGTGTTAAAAGGTGTATTCAAATCGAAAATTTTAAATCTACAGATGCCAGTGGTCATATTCTTTATGCCCAATTAAGGACTATAGGTGGCTTAATGTAAGACTGACTTGGGGGTTTATGTTCTTGCAATGTTATATTCTGCAACGTTGCACCTACGCTCAGGTAAGTGTGAGTTGGGAGAGCATGACCGTCCAATCGGCGGTCTAGGGGAGAGCTAGCTTTGGATACTGATGTATGTATATGTCTTCACACATATACATATAGAAGTACTTAATTGTGGGGATTACCATGATATTCGGGTAGATTGGTACAGAAATATATATATATATATATCGGGATGTATATATATGGAAGTACTTAGTTTATTGTTTTTCGTATACTTGTTTTTCTGTTGCGGGTGGGCTGAAATGAGTTCTTCTGCAGGTACGCTAACAACGAAACGTGTAGCCCGATTAGTTACGAGTAATGAGAGAACGTATGTATGCCACCGTGTATGTTGCTAGAATTTTAGAATTTTTCCTAAGATTTGTGAGGACGTACGGAACGTACATGCATCATGTTCAAGCATACCTTGCATTCTTGCATTTCTCCCTCCCTTATAGATTTAATTGTCGCGACTAAATTAAAATTTAGTATCTCCGAATTGATCCTTCCCTTAAGTTACCCCTGTTTCTACAGATGGCCCGCACCAGGATCACTGCTCGGAAGTCCACAAGAGGTAGGGTTCCTCGCCACCAGTTAGCACCTCGGGAGCCCTGTCCTGAGCCTACTATGGAGGAAAGGCTGAGGGCCGAGTTGGCTCAGGTGATGACTGAGAGAAATGCGATCCAGCAACGTTTGGAGCAAGTTACGCGGGAGCGCGACCAGGAGACGCTTGAGGTTCAGAGGTTGATGGTTGCTCATCGCAACTGTGAGCGCATGTTAGTTCACGTGATGAACCAGCGGAATGAAGCCTGGCACGAAGAGAATATCATGAGAGCTCGACAAAATGACCTTGAGCAGCAGTTGGCAGCTGCAGAAGAGTACAACGAACACCTTCATGAGGAAGTTCATCTGCTACACAATCAGCTCCATCCTCTCCTTCCTCATGACGATGATGAGGAGATGGGCTCTGGTGTCATCATGGCTGAAGAGGATGATGGCATTGAGATCAATGGACCTGAGGATGTTCCGCCGGAAGAGGAAGAAGATGAAGAGTTAGAGCCTGTTAGTGATGAAGACGGAGGGGAGATCTTCGACACTGATTCAGAGGGTGATGCGTAGTTTAGCTCATCAATTAGCTAATACGCGAGAACTAGTCTTTTGTTGACCCTCATGCATGGACGAGTGACTTTGTAGTAGGTTAATCTTGGGATGTAACACCGAACCCTATGTTATCCCTTGCGTCGGTTTGGAACCTAAATGGTTTGGATGTAACCGATCAGACATGCTCATACTCCATGTATGTGAGCCTTTAAGAAATTCCGCCCTAGTTGTCGGTAAACCTCAATATGGCTTGCTATTGTAGCAACCTTCTCTATTGTCACCGACTCTTGAAGAAGACACCATATGAGCTATTAAATGGAAGAAAGCCCAACATTGCATACTTTAGAGTGTTTGGTTGCAAATGCTACATTCTCAAGAAAGACCCAAGATTGAGCAAATTTGAGAAGAAATGTGATGAAGGGTTCTTACTTGGTTACTCCATTACAAGCAAAGCATATAGAGTCTACAACAAGACAAGTGGCTTAGTAGAAGAAGTGCATGATGTTGAGTTTGATGAAACAAATGGCTCTCAAAATAAAGATGAAAACTTAGATGATGTGAGAGGCATACAATTGAGCAATGCAATGAAGAACATGGATATTGTTGATATTCGTCCTATAGAAGTGATAGATGTGGAAGATGTAACAGAACCGTCTAATTTATAAGAGCACAAGTACAATAGCAATCACCGAAATGATCAAACTATCATACTTGAGCCCATATAAACCCGGTAGTCCGATGAAATCACGAAGGACTTTCGACATCATGCACTGACTTTCGACAACCGTTTGCATCAGCTCTGTCGGTGTGGGTGGTGGCGGAGGAGGTGGCGGTGGTTCCTCATCCCCAACACCACGACCACGACGAAGATTGTGCGTCATCTGCAAAATGCATAGCCACTGAGCACTGATGATGTGGAAAACCTGTAGATGAATTGTGTAATTATGCCAAACTGATTCCATTGGAGAGAATGAATTCATACAACAAACAGAGGCACAATAATTCATCACAATCACACAACACCATCAATCGCACCAATTGGCATAATAATGCGATGTACTTAACAAACAATGAGGTTTACCGACAACTAGGGCGGAATTTCTTAAAGGCTCACATACATGGAGTATGAGCATGTCTGATCGGTTACATCCAAACCATTTAGGTTCCAAACCGACGCAAGGGATAACATAGGGTTCGGTGTTACATCCCAAGATTAACCTACTACAAAGTCACTCGTCCATGCATGAGGGTCAACAAAAGACTAGTTCTCGCGTATTAGCTAATTGATGAGCTAAACTACGCATCACCCTCTGAATCAGTGTCGAAGATCTCCCCTCCGTCTTCATCACTAACAGGCTCTAACTCTTCATCTTCTTCCTCTTCCGGCGGAACATCCTCAGGTCCATTGATCTCAATGCCATCATCCTCTTCAGCCATGATGACACCAGAGCCCATCTCCTCATCATCGTCATGAGGAAGGAGAGGATGGAGCTGATTGTGTAGCAGATGAACTTCCTCATGAAGGTGTTCGTTGTACTCTTCTGCAGCTGCCAACTGCTGCTCAAGGTCATTTTGTCGAGCTCTCATGATATTCTCTTCGTGCCAGGCTTCATTCCGCTGGTTCATCACGTGAACTAACATGCGCTCACAGTTGCGATGAGCAACCATCAACCTCTGAACCTCAAGCGTCTCCTGGTCGCGCTCCCGCGTAACTTGCTCCAAACGTTGCTGGATCGCATTTCTCTCAGTCATCACCTGAGCCAACTCGGCCCTCAGCCTTTCCTCCATAGTAGGCTCAGGACAGGGCTCCCGAGGTGCTAACTGGTGGCGAGGAACCCTACCTCTTGTGGACTTCCGAGCAGTGATCCTGGTGCGGGCCATCTGTAGAAACAGGGGTAACTTAAGGGAAGGATCAATTCGGAGATACTAAATTTTAATTTAGTCGCGACAATTAAATCTATAAGGGAGGGAGAAATGCAAGAATGCAAGGTATGCTTGAACATGATGCATGTACGTTCCGTACGTCCTCACAAATCTTAGGAAAAATTCTAAAATTCTAGCAACATACACGGTGGCATACATACGTTCTCTCATTACTCGTAACTAATCGGGCTTACACGTTTCGTTGTTAGCGTACCTGCAGAAGAACTCATTTCAGCCCACCCGCAACAGAAAAACAAGTATACGAAAAACAATAAACTAAGTACTTCCATATATATACATCCCGATATATATATATATATATTTCTGTACCAATCTACCCGAATATCATGGTAATCCCCACAATTAAGTACTTCTATATGTATATGTGTGAAGACATATACATACATCAGTATCCAAAGCTAGCTCTCCCCTAGACCGCCGATTGGACGGTCATGCTCTCCCAACTCACACTTACCTGAGCGTAGGTGCAACGTTGCAGAATATAACATTGCAAGAACATAAACCCCCAAGTCAGTCTTACATTAAGCCACCTATAGTCCTTAATTGGGCATAAAGAATATGACCACTGGCATCTGTAGATTTAAAATTTTCGATTTGAATACACCTTTTAACACAACTAACAGTTGTCAAAAATAGGTTTTGTAAAACAAACACTTTTGTTTTAATTACACATATGACAAGTTTAACGCTGAACTTGCTCCGATGCCAGCTGTAACAGAACCGTCCAACCGTCCAATTTATAAGAGCACAAGTACAATAGCAATCACCAAAATGATCAAACCGTCATACTTGAGCCCATATAAACCCGGTAGTCCGATGAAATCACGAAGGACTTCAAACCAACCAACAACAAGCCAAGATCGTACATAGTTCAGCGTAACCAGCCACATGTTACAACATGGATTCACAAATAGTTTGCAAGTAGCTTACATCCATCGGAGTGAACATAAAGTTATTACAAACCAAGTTCAGGTAGCGGAAGCAAAGTAGTTTTGAAATCACAACACACTTGGTTCAATTACATGCCAGTTCCATGATCATATTCCAACAAAAACATCATAGAGAAGATAACTGAGGTTGACCATGCCCCATGGTCTAGTCCTCATCCACAGCAGGATAAAGGCAGGTCTTGCAGTAGCCATGGTACACCATGTGTGTTGTGATTTCAAAACTACTTTGCTTCCGCTACCTGAACTTGGTTTGTAATAACTTTATGTTCACTCCGATGGATGTAAGCTACTTGCAAACTATTTGTGAATCCATGTTGTAACATGTGGCTGGTTACGCTGAACTATGTACGATCTTGGCTTGTTGTTGGTTGGTTTGAAGTCCTTCGTGATTTCATCGGACTACCGGGTTTATATGGGCTCAAGTATGACGGTTTGATCATTTTGGTGATTGCTATTGTACTTGTGCTCTTATAAATTGGACGGTTGGACGGTTCTGTTACAGCTGGCATCGGAGCAAGTTCAGCGTTAAACTTGTCATATGTGTAATTAAAACAAAAGTGTTTGTTTTACAAAACCTATTTTTGACAACTGTTAGTTGTGTTAAAAGGTGTATTCAAATCGAAAATTTTAAATCTACAGATGCCAGTGGTCATATTCTTTATGCCCAATTAAGGACTATAGGTGGCTTAATGTAAGACTGACTTGGGGGTTTATGTTCTTGCAATGTTATATTCTGCAACGTTGCACCTACGCTCAGGTAAGTGTGAGTTGGGAGAGCATGACCGTCCAATCGGCGGTCTAGGGGAGAGCTAGCTTTGGATACTGATGTATGTATATGTCTTCACACATATACATATAGAAGTACTTAATTGTGGGGATTACCATGATATTCGGGTAGATTGGTACAGAAATATATATATATATATATCGGGATGTATATATATGGAAGTACTTAGTTTATTGTTTTTCGTATACTTGTTTTTCTGTTGCGGGTGGGCTGAAATGAGTTCTTCTGCAGGTACGCTAACAACGAAACGTGTAGCCCGATTAGTTACGAGTAATGAGAGAACGTATGTATGCCACCGTGTATGTTGCTAGAATTTTAGAATTTTTCCTAAGATTTGTGAGGACGTACGGAACGTACATGCATCATGTTCAAGCATACCTTGCATTCTTGCATTTCTCCCTCCCTTATAGATTTAATTGTCGCGACTAAATTAAAATTTAGTATCTCCGAATTGATCCTTCCCTTAAGTTACCCCTGTTTCTACAGATGGCCCGCACCAGGATCACTGCTCGGAAGTCCACAAGAGGTAGGGTTCCTCGCCACCAGTTAGCACCTCGGGAGCCCTGTCCTGAGCCTACTATGGAGGAAAGGCTGAGGGCCGAGTTGGCTCAGGTGATGACTGAGAGAAATGCGATCCAGCAACGTTTGGAGCAAGTTACGCGGGAGCGCGACCAGGAGACGCTTGAGGTTCAGAGGTTGATGGTTGCTCATCGCAACTGTGAGCGCATGTTAGTTCACGTGATGAACCAGCGGAATGAAGCCTGGCACGAAGAGAATATCATGAGAGCTCGACAAAATGACCTTGAGCAGCAGTTGGCAGCTGCAGAAGAGTACAACGAACACCTTCATGAGGAAGTTCATCTGCTACACAATCAGCTCCATCCTCTCCTTCCTCATGACGATGATGAGGAGATGGGCTCTGGTGTCATCATGGCTGAAGAGGATGATGGCATTGAGATCAATGGACCTGAGGATGTTCCGCCGGAAGAGGAAGAAGATGAAGAGTTAGAGCCTGTTAGTGATGAAGACGGAGGGGAGATCTTCGACACTGATTCAGAGGGTGATGCGTAGTTTAGCTCATCAATTAGCTAATACGCGAGAACTAGTCTTTTGTTGACCCTCATGCATGGACGAGTGACTTTGTAGTAGGTTAATCTTGGGATGTAACACCGAACCCTATGTTATCCCTTGCGTCGGTTTGGAACCTAAATGGTTTGGATGTAACCGATCAGACATGCTCATACTCCATGTATGTGAGCCTTTAAGAAATTCCGCCCTAGTTGTCGGTAAACCTCATTGTTTGTTAAGTACATCGCATTATTATGCCAATTGGTGCGATTGATGGTGTTGTGTGATTGTGATGAATTATTGTGCCTCTGTTTGTTGTATGAATTCATTCTCTCCAATGGAATCAGTTTGGCATAATTACACAATTCATCTACAGGTTTTCCACATCATCAGTGCTCAGTGGCTATGCATTTTGCAGATGACGCACAATCTTCGTCGTGGTCGTGGTGTTGGGGATGAGGAACCACCGCCACCTCCTCCGCCACCACCCACACCGACAGAGCTGATGCAAACGGTTGTCGAAAGTCAGTGCATGATGTCGAAAGTCCTTCGTGATTTCATCGGACTACCGGGTTTATATGGGCTCAAGTATGATAGTTTGATCATTTCGGTGATTGCTATTGTACTTGTGCTCTTATAAATTAGACGGTTCTGTTACATCTTCCACATCTATCACTTCTATAGGACGAATATCAACAATATCCATGTTCTTCATTGCATTGCTCAATTGTATGCCTCTCACATCATCTAAGTTTTCATCTTTATTTGAGAGCCATTTGTTTCATCAAACTCAACATCATGCACTTCTTCTACTAAGCCACTTGTCTTGTTGTAGACTCTATATGCTTTGCTTGTAATGGAGTAACCAAGTAAGAACCCTTCATCACATTTCTTCTCAAATTTGCTCAATCTTGGGTCTTTCTTGAGAATGTAGCATTTGCAACCAAACACTCTAAAGTATGCAATGTTGGGCTTTCTTCCATTTAATAGCTCATATGGTGTCTTCTTCAAGAGTCGGTGACAATAGAGAAGGTTGCTACAATAGCAAGCCATATTGATTACTTCCACCCAAAATGAATCACTCACATTATATTCACTAAGCATAGACCTTGCTATATCAATCAATGTTCTATTCA
>JAHUYU010001651.1:0-17983 GCA_030439765.1 Tripidium arundinaceum | reverse complement strand
ATATAAGCATGTTAAACTTACACAAAAAGTGTTAGCATTTCTAGAGTAATATTTTAGGCTACACAAATTAAACAACAAAAAATAATTAAATTAATCACTGCATTTTTAAGCAAATAAAAGTTACTATTTTGTCTCAACCATTATTTTTAACATGTAGAGCACATTATCACAAAACCAACAAAACAAGCTTCATATTTTTATCAATTTTCTACATTTAGTTATGAATTTTACAAGATTCATCATATTTACAGAAGTTAACAAAACACAGAAAAAGGAAAAGGGGCCTTGGGCCCAAAGCGGCCTAATTTGGCCCAGTGGCAAAAGCAGGCCGCTCCACTCGGGGAGGACAGGCCAGCCCAGCCCAGGCGCGGCCTGGTGATTTTTCAAAAAGGCCCTCGTGTTTTTGAGAAATTAACCCGCGGTACATGTGTACTATTTGGAACTATTCATTGAGTCATAGTTTTCTCACCTAACCCCCCAGGAAAGCTTCTATTTCCACCTCTCTCCTTCCTCATCCCCACCGAGCAGAGCACCGACGGCCGGCCGGCCAAATTCTGGCCAGGGGAGGCCATAACGGCGGATGAGGACCCGCCAGCTGGGTGGTGGCGTGGTGGCGGCGGACCCTAGCCACGCGCGGGGTGGACGCGGCTCGCCCCGCCATGGTCCGCAGTGGCGCGACCACACACAGCGGTGGACGCGTCAGCCGGCGGTAGCGACGCTGCGAGGCTCGGTGGCGGAGGCGGTCCGACGCAGGGTAGTAGCGGTCCCGATCGCGTGCAGGGCGGTCTCGGGTATGGTGGAGAAGGAACGGGGAGGTAGCCCACCGTGTGCTCTATTGGCTGGTGGAAATAGAGGAGGCGACGGCGGCAGCGCATCCAGCGGCTAGGCGGCGTTCCGGCGGCTCCTACGACGGAACAAAGAAAACGGTGGGCCGATGAGCATCACGGCCACACGAGCAGCACAACGCAAGAGGGAGAAGAGAGGGAGGTTCACCAGAGCGCCCTGGCCATGGCGGGAAGCTTGTGGCGGCCATGGCGGACCATCGTGGTGGGAACCCAGCGCATGGCCGATTCTGGCAGTGAGGACTGATGTGAGCAGGCTCAATTGACGCGCAAGGACGAGGCAGCTCTGGTGGAGGAAGGAATTGGAGAGAGTAGAGCGGTGGCGACGAATTCGATCGACGAAGCCGAGGTGGCCAGTGGTGAAGCAGGAAGAGGAAAAGAGGGAGACGGCAGCCGGTGTGGCTAAAGACGACACGGGCGTGGTTTCTAGGCTTCGCCAGCACCTGCACAAGCTCTCCACACAGTCAGGTACGTGGCCACGCATGCGGATGGCGCTAGAAGGCAGCCATGACAGCGAGCAGGCGGGCTAGCTGCTGCCGGCGCTACTGTTCACTGACTGAACAGGCTCTATTCTTCCTTCCCTTTCTCTCAATTCCAAGCAGAAACTCTATGATCTCCAAAAACAAAAGCTGTTCTCTGATCTTTGATCTCCAACTTTGATTTAAGGATCTACAACAAAAGAGCAAAGGATAGAGAGATCAAGGGTTTTGAAAATAGGTAAAAATAACTGCAAACTAAATTCAGTTTTTCGAGATTTAAAACAGTTTTGTTTAAACACTTTTGAGTAATTAATTAGGGGTTAAACACTGTTCAAACATCACAACCAATGACACCTTTTCAAAGTTCAAACATCAAACTTTGAAATGGTGCAAAGGTTTCACACCTTTTATTTATGAAAATTTGTTTAATAAATCTCCCAAAAATTGAACTTGATACTATTTTTGAGGGACTTAGGCTAAGTGTGGAAAAAATATTGAATTCAAATTTTGAGCTCCAAATTGAACATGTTGCACTTGAAAACATACCCCAACTTTGATTCCATATTAAGGAACATACTTAGCACTCCAAAGTTTATTTCAACAAAATTTTATTTGTTTAAGAAATTTTCATTCCATAAAATCACAAAACACCTTAATTGATGTTTTTGATAGCATTTCATGTGCACACATATAAAACACAACATATGTCACATAAACATGCTATATATGAAACATGAAATGAATAAATGCCACCATGCTTGATGATTATGCATTATGATGAACATGTTTAAGGTTTTAATTAAATGCTTAACACCGAGGGTGTTACAAGGAGTTTCCACTTCTGTAGCCTTAATTTCTTGTGGTCTTATATCACCAATGTCCATTTGCTTGATTACCTCACATGGTGGATCCTCATTACCTACAACACGTGAATCAATTTGGTCTACTTGAGAACCGTTAGATTCATCAAACGTCACATCTACCGCTATTTCAACCTTCCCGGAAGTCTTGTTGAAAACACGGTAGGCATGCTCGTTTGATCCATAACCAGGAAGAAAACCTTCATCAACTTTAGGTACAAACTTAGAGGATTTGGGTTTGTTGTTAAGTATGAAACACTTACACCCAAACACTCTAAAGTAAGACACTTTTGGCTTGTTACCGGTTAGAAGCTCATATGAAGTTCTCTTCAACATCTTGTGTAGGTAGAGGCGGTTGATAGCATGGCAAGCGGTGTTGACGGGTTCAGCCCAAAATAAATCTGAAGTCTTGTACTCATCTAGCATTGTCCTTGCCATGTCAATGAGAGTCCAGTTCTTTCTCTATACTACACCATTTTGTTGAGGGGTGTATGGAGTTGAAAACTCATGCTTGATGCCCTCATCATCAAGAAACTCTTCCACATAGGTGTTTCGAAATTCGGTTCCATTGTCACTTCGCACCTTCTTGATTGGAAAACCGAATTCCTTTTGTGCTGTTCTAATAAATATCTTCACCTTCTCTTGCACCATACTGTTGTCATGAATAAAGAACACCCAAGTGAAACGAGTATAATCATCAACAATAACAAGACCATGCTTGTTACCACCGATGCTAAGGTAGGCGACCGGTCCAAAGAGATCCATGTGAATAAGCTCCAATGGTTCCTTGGTGGAGACAATGCTCTTTGGTGGGTGAGGTACACCTACTTGCTTTCCGGCTTGGCATGCGCTACACACCCTATCTTTCTCAAAATGAACATTTGTTAGTCCAAGGATGAGTTCATCTTTTAGAAGTTTGGCCAAGTTCCTCATCCCAACATGGGCTAGTCGACGATGCCATAGCCAAACCATGCTAGATTTTACCACTAAACAAGTCTCAAGCTTTGCTTCACTTTTATTGAAATTAACTAAGTAAAGCTTGCTCTTCAAGCGACCCGTAAAAGCAATAGAGGAATCCTCCCTTCTATAGACTTCCACACTCTTATCCATAAAGAGAAAAGTGTAACCCATCTCACACAATTGTGAAACGAAAAACAAATTGTAAACGAATCAACATGCAAAACATTTGTAATTGAATGCTCAAGGGTTATAGCAACTTTACCAGGACCGATGACATCCTCTTTTGAGTTGTCTCCAAAGATAATGTTCTCATTTGAATGATGCATAGGGGAATACGATGAGAATATACTCCTTTCTTCGGTCATATGATTTGTACATCCACTATCAAGCACCCAACTTGATCCACCGGAGGAGTATGCCTACAAAACAAGTTTAGTTCCTAGATTTAGGTCCCCAACTAGAATTGGGGCTTTGCATGTTAGTTACAAGCACTTTAGGAACCCATATAACTTTCTTCACAAATATGTTGGTTTCATTACCAACATACTTGGCAACAACTTTACCAATGTTGTTGCGCCTCAACACATAGCAAGAGCTCAACCTTTCTCGGGGTGCATGGGCCTTTGGTTGATAAGCATACTTGTTTTTGGTCACCCAAATTGATTCCTTTGGCTTTTGGGAAAAATGCTTTTGCCTGGACATCCTCTTGTTGTTGGGCTTAGTTTGATCGGGAGCAGGTTTGGTAGCCTTCCCTTTTGTGGGGCGCAGCACTGCCACTTGAGAGTGCGGCACTGCCATGATCTGTGCAAGCCAAACTACACCAATCTGCTCCTTCCTCTCAAACTGCACATATTCAAAGCCATTTACCAATTTTCTCCCATTGGTCTTGGCTCCTTTTGTGTGCCCGAGCCCATCCTTGATGGATGGATGCCTTCCATTCTTATATTGTGGCCTTTTTGCTTCATCGACCTTCTTGCCATCATTTTGTGCTTTTCCATCCATGCACCCTCTTGCTATGATTTCATTGAGCCTAGCAATCTCTTTTCTCATGGATTCCATGTTAGCAAGGTTAGTGGAATAAACATTTAAATCAAGATTATAGCATTTTCCACAACCTTGGCTAGTGGAGGGAGTAGAGGCATCCTTTGCTTTGGAAGGATGTGAGTTGCTATCCTAAAGAATGCTATATTGTTCCTCAAGTTCTCTATGCTTTCCATCTAAGTCACAATACTTTTGCTTGAGGGCAATATGTGTTTTCTTTGTGATTGCATGGGCCTCTTGCTCTTTGGCTAAAGCCTTGTGCAAGGTGTCCACCTCACTTCTCTCCAATGCAAGAGCTTCCTTGCTATCAATATATAGATCTTCTTGTTTAATGAGAGTGTCCTCTCTAGATGCTAGTTCAACTTGGACGCTCTCTAATTTCTCCATTAGCTTAGTGATGAATAATTTAGTCTTTCTATCCAAATTTTTAGTTATTTTATTTATTTCTTCATCACTAGATTCATCATCACTAGAGTAAGCACTTGTATCACTACTAGAGATGTCACTAGGGGGAGGCGTTTTGGATTTTGATTTGAGTTTTACCTTCTCACCATTTGCCATGAGACAAATGTGAGGGGAGTAGTAGTCATCATCAGACATGTTGTTGAAGAGCCTTGGTGTGGAGGATTGCTTGTGAATAGCCACGGTTGCAACCTTCTCATCCTCCTCACTTGAGCTATTCTTAGTTGAAGCCCACTCATGTCCAATGTGAGCTTCCCCCATATATTTCTTGCTCTTTTTGCGGTCGGCCTTGTCCTCTTTCTTGCTCTTGTTGTTCTTGTCATCTTTCCTCTCATAAGGACAATGAGCAATGAAGTGTTCAGTGCTCCCACAATTGTAGCATGTTCTCTTTTTCTTGTTTAGGAACCTCCTCTTCACTACCTTGTAGCCTTCCTTCTTTAGTCCCTTGCGGTATCTTCTCATAAAGAGAGCAACATCACCAATTTCCTCAAATGGTTCACCATCACTTTCATTTTCACTTGATGATGACGTTGTCTCTACTTCTTCCTTGACTTTCTTGGGTACCTTGGGCTTGCCAGTTGTTGCTTCCTTGTTGGACTTGGACTTGCTTGTAAAGGCTTGCTTGGTTGATTTGTTGGCCTTGAGAGCTACATCCTTGATCTTCATGCCATCCAACCTTACTAGCAACTCACCAACCTTTCTTCTCTCTAGTGCTTTCTCTCTTTGTAGGTCAAATGTGATGATCCAACCAAGCACATCACTTGGGGTGAATTGCTCAAACCTCTTCTTGTCCCTAATCAATGTGACCACGGTCTCATTTCTTAGTGAATAAGCCTCTAACAAGATTTTGACAACCTTGTGATCATTGATTTCATCTCCACCGAGACCTTTAATCTTTCCAACAATTTGCATCAACCTATCAAACATTTCTTGTGGCCCCTCTCCATCCATAATCACAAACCGGTTGAGCTTTGCCATCAACAAATCAATCTTTGATTACCTTACTTTGTCAACCCATGGGCAATGTGCAATGTGTCCCATATTTCCTTGGCAACCTCCAAACCCATCACCTTGTTGTATTCCTCACCACTCAAGGCACTTAGCAAGACACTAGTGGCTTGAGCATTGAGATGAACATGGCGGAACTCAAGTGGTGTTGGATGTTTGGATCAACCAGCAGCTCAACACCATTCTTGACAATCTCCCAAAGCTCCGGATCAAGGCCTACAAGATAGGCTTTTATCATGTGCTTCCATTTGACAAAGTTAGTCCCATCGAAATGAGGTAACTTACCCGCAGGTACATTGATGAGAGCCCTATGTTCAAGGTTAGACATAGAAGAATAATCAAAGGATACGACGTGATATTTCTTGTTGTTGCCGCCCCTTGACTTGCTCTCTTTCTAGCCACCCTTGGGAGCTTGGTAGGAGATGTCATCATCTCCATCTTTGGTGCTACTTGATTCTTCATCACTTGAGGGAGCCTTAGCTTCTTTTAGCTTCTTCTTCTTCTCATCTTCTCTTCTCTTCTTCTATTCTCTTTTCTTTCTTTGGGCTTCTTTTCTTTGCAACTTCTTCTCACCTTCATCTTTCTTTCTTTGTCTCTCTTCTCTTCTCAACCTCCTTTCTTCTTTTCTTTTTGCTCTTTCACTGGCGGACATGGTGCCGAGTGGGAGAGTAGTGTTACTTGCTATGGAGCAAGTCTCACTGCTGGTGGTGTCCGTATCATGCAGATCCATTTCTTGTGGATCAACCTCTTGTACTCTACTACCATCTCTCTATTGCGAAGCCATCACTCACGCGGTTAGCGTCAAATGAGTGACCTGTGCTTTGATACCACTTGTAGGATCCCTGCTAAGCCTAGAGGGGAGTGAATAGGCCTGTTAAAAATCAGCTCGAGCAAACGTTAGTAGCCTGCGTGGCACTGCTACTCTGCGAGCAGCACTGCCGCTCCACCTGACAAGTTCGTGAGCACAATTCAAAATCTACCCAGGGAAAAATAGATCGAGCAAATTACCGAGCTTCCTAGGGTGGTGTAGAGCCTATTCCATCACCTGGATGTTGGAGGAAGTGCAAGAGCAAGTAGATTGGGACCAAACCCTAGAATCACCACACAAACAAGTATTGCACAAAATAAACTAAGAACACAAGTGACACAATGATTTATCCCATGGTTCAGCTGGCCATAAAGGCTTGTCTACCTCCACATTGTTGAGGAAGCCACAAAGGCTTAGGTTTCATAAACCCTATCCTCGTTCTCAAGTCAAGAGAGTAAACTCTTGAGATGAGTGGTTCTTACTAGATGAAGAGGGTGATTACAAACGTCCTGGGGCTGCCACACAAGTTGGGAGCATCACGGGCGACGCTCTAGCCGGCTAGGAGCAAAGCTCTAAGAGTAACAAACACAATCCACCGGCTTGAACGCGAATCAAGTGCTCTAGGAGTTGAAGAGAAGAGAGACAAAGAAAGAAAGATGAAGGTGAGAAGAAGTTGCAAAGAAAAGAAGCCCAAAGAAAGAAAAGAGAATAGAAGAAGAGAAGAGAAGATGAGAAGAAGAAGAAGCTAAAAGAAGCTAAGGCTCCCTCAAGTGATGAAGAATCAAGTAGCACCAAAGATGGAGATGATGACATCTCCTACCAAGCTCCCAAGGGTGGCTAGAAAGAGAGCAAGTCAAGGGGCGGCAACAACAAGAAATATCACGTCGTATCCTTTGATTATTCTTCTATGTCTAACCTTGAACATAGGGCTCTCATCAATGTACCTGCGGGTAAGTTACCTCATTTCGATGGGACTAACTTTGTCAAATGGAAGCACATGATAAAAGCCTATCTTGTAGGCCTTGATCCGGAGCTTTGGGAGATTGTCAAGAATGGTGTTGAGCTGCTGGTTGATCCAAACATCCAACACCACTTGAGTTCCGCCATGTTCATCTCAATGCTCAAGCCACTAGTGTCTTGCTAAGTGCCTTGAGTGGTGAGGAATACAACAAGGTGATGGGTTTGGAGGTTGCCAAGGAAATATGGGACACATTGCACATTGCCCATGGGTTGACAAAGTAAGGTAATCAAAGATTGATTTGTTGATGGCAAAGCTCAACCGGTTTGTGATTATGGATGGAGAGGGGCCACAAGAAATGTTTGATAGGTTGATGCAAATTGTTGGAAAGATTAAAGGTCTCGGTGGAGATGAAATCAATGATCACAAGGTTGTCAAAATCTTGTTAGAGGCTTATTCACTAAGAAATGAGACCGTGGTCACATTGATTAGGGACAAGAAGAGGTTTGAGCAATTCACCCCAAGTGATGTGCTTGGTTGGATCATCACATTTGACCTACAAAGAGAGAAAGCACTAGAGAGAAGAAAGGTTGGTGAGTTGCTAGTAAGGTTGGATGGCATGAAGATCAAGGATGTAGCTCTCAAGGCCAACAAATCAACCAAGCAAGCCTTTACAAGCAAGTCCAAGTCCAACAAGGAAGCAACAACTGGCAAGCCCAAGGTACCCAAGAAAGTCAAGGAAGAAGTAGAGACAACGTCATCATCAAGTGAAAATGAAAGTGATGGTGAACCATTTGAGGAAATTGGTGATGTTGCTCTCTTTATGAGAAGATACCGCAAGGGACTAAAGAAGGAAGGCTACAAGGTAGTGAAGAGGAGGTTCCTAAACAAGAAAAAGAGAACATGCTACAATTGTGGGAGCACTGAACACTTCATTGCTCATTGTCCTTATGAGAGGAAAGATGACAAGAACAACAAGAGCAAGAAAGAGGACAAGGCCGACCGCAAAAAGAGCAAGAAATATATGGGGGAAGCTCACATTGGACATGAGTGGGCTTCAACTAAGAATAGCTCAAGTGAGGAGGATGAGAAGGTTGCAACCGTGGCTATTCACAAGCAATCCTCCACACCAAGGCTCTTCAACAACATGTCTGATGATGACTACTACTCCCCTCACATTTGTCTCATGGCAAATGGTGAGAAGGTAAAACTCAAATCAAAATCCAAAACGCCTCCCCCTAGTGACATCTCTAGTAGTGATACAAGTGCTTACTCTAGTGATGATGAATCTAGTGATGAAGAAATAAATAAAATAACTAAAAATTTGGATAGAAAGACTAAATTATTCATCACTAAGCTAATGGAGAAATTAGAGAGCGTCCAAGTTGAACTAGCATCTAGAGAGGACACTCTCATTAAACAAGAAGATCTATATATTGATAGCAAGGAAGCTCTTGCATTGGAGAGAAGTGAGGTGGACACCTTGCACAAGGCTTTAGCCAAAGAGCAAGAGGCCCATGCAATCACAAAGAAAACACATATTGCCCTCAAGCAAAAGTATTGTGACTTAGATGGAAAGCATAGAGAACTTGAGGAACAATATAGCATTCTTTAGGATAGCAACTCACATCCTTCCAAAGCAAAGGATGCCTCTACTCCCTCCACTAGCCAAGGTTGTGGAAAATGCTATAATCTTGATTTAAATGTTTATTCCACTAACCTTGCTAACATGGAATCCATGAGAAAAGAGATTGCTAGGCTCAATGAAATCATAGCAAGAGGGTGCATGGATGGAAAAGCACAAAATGATGGCAAGAAGGTCGATGAAGCAAAAAGGCCACAATATAAGAATGGAAGGCATCCATCCATCAAGGATGGGCTCGGGCACACAAAAGGAGCCAAGACCAATGGGAGAAAATTGGTAAATGGCTTTGAATATGTGCAGTTTGAGAGGAAGGAGCAGATTGGTGTAGTTTGGCTTGCACAGATCATGGCAGTGCCGCACTCTCAAGTGGCAGTGCTGCGCCCCACAAAAGGGAAGGCTACCAAACCTGCTCCCGATCAAACTAAGCCCAACAACAAGAGGATGTCCAGGCAAAAGCATTTTTCCCAAAAGCCAAAGGAATCAATTTGGGTGACCAAAAACAAGTATGCTTATCAACCAAAGGCCCATGCACCCCGAGAAAGGTTGAGCTCTTGCTATGTGTTGAGGCGCAACAACATTGGTAAAGTTGTTGCCAAGTATGTTGGTAATGAAACCAACATATTTGTGAAGAAAGTTATATGGGTTCCTAAAGTGCTTGTAACTAACATGCAAAGCCCCAATTCTAGTTGGGGACCTAAATCTAGGAACTAAACTTGTTTTGTAGGCATACTCCTCCGGTGGATCAAGTTGGGTGCTTGATAGTGGATGTACAAATCATATGACCGAAGAAAGGAGTATATTCTCATCGTATTCCCCTATGCATCATTCAAATGAGAACATTATCTTTGGAGACAACTCAAAAGAGGATGTCATCGGTCCTGGTAAAGTTGCTATAACCCTTGAGCATTCAATTACAAATGTTTTGCATGTTGATTCGTTTACAATTTGTTTTTCGTTTCACAATTGTGTGAGATGGGTTACACTTTTCTCTTTATGGATAAGAGTGTGGAAGTCTATAGAAGGGAGGATTCCTCTATTGCTTTTACGGGTCGCTTGAAGAGCAAGCTTTACTTAGTTAATTTCAATAAAAGTGAAGCAAAGCTTGAGACTTGTTTAGTGGTAAAATCTAGCATGGTTTGGCTATGGCATCGTCGACTAGCCCATGTTGGGATGAGGAACTTGGCCAAACTTCTAAAAGATGAACTCATCCTTGGACTAACAAATGTTCATTTTGAGAAAGATAGGGTGTGTAGCGCATGCCAAGCCGGAAAGCAAGTAGGTGTACCTCACCCACCAAAGAGCATTGTCTCCACCAAGGAACCATTGGAGCTTATTCACATGGATCTCTTTGGACCGGTCGCCTACCTTAGCATCGGTGGTAACAAGCATGGTCTTGTTATTGTTGATGATTATACTCGTTTCACTTGGGTGTTCTTTATTCATGACAACAGTATGGTGCAAGAGAAGGTGAAGATATTTATTAGAACAGCACAAAAGGAATTCGGTTTTCCAATCAAGAAGGTGCGAAGTGACAATGGAACCGAATTTCGAAACACCTATGTGGAAGAGTTTCTTGATGATGAGGGCATCAAGCATGAGTTTTCAACTCCATACACCCCTCAACAAAATGGTGTAGTATAGAGAAAGAACTGGACTCTCATTGACATGGCAAGGACAATGCTAGATGAGTACAAGACTTCAGATTTATTTTGGGCTGAACCCGTCAACACCGCTTGCCATGCTATCAACCGCCTCTACCTACACAAGATGTTGAAGAGAACTTCATATGAGCTTCTAACCGGTAACAAGCCAAAAGTGTCTTACTTTAGAGTGTTTGGGTGTAAGTGTTTCATACTTAACAACAAACCCAAATCCTCTAAGTTTGTACCTAAAGTTGATGAAGGTTTTCTTCCTGGTTATGGATCAAACGAGCATGCCTACCGTGTTTTCAACAAGACTTCCGGGAAGGTTGAAATAGCGGTAGATGTGACGTTTGATGAATCTAACGGTTCTCAAGTAGACCAAATTGATTCACGTGTTGTAGGTAATGAGGATCCACCATGTGAGGTAATCAAGCAAATGGACATTGGTGATATAAGACCACAAGAAATTAAGGCTACAGAAGTGGAAACTCCTTGTAACACCCTCGGTGTTAAGCATTTAATTAAAACCTTAAACATGTTCATCATAATGCATAATCATCAAGCATGGTGGCATTTATTCATTTCATGTTTCATATATAGCATGTTTATGTGACATATGTTGTGTTTTATATGTGTGCACATGAAATGCTATCAAAAACATCAATTAAGGTGTTTTGTGATTTTATGGAATGAAAATTTCTTAAACAAATAAAATTTTGTTGAAATAAACTTTGGAGTGCTAAGTATGTTCCTTAATATGGAATCAAAGTTGGGGTATGTTTTCAAGTGCAACATGTTCAATTTGGAGCTCAAAATTTGAATTCAATATTTTTTCCACACTTAGCCTAAGTCCCTCAAAAATAGTATCAAGTTCAATTTTTGGGAGATTTATTAAACAAATTTTCATAAATAAAAGGTGTGAAACCTTTGCACCATTTCAAAGTTTGATGTTTGAACTTTGAAAAGGTGTCATTGGTTGTGATGTTTGAACAGTGTTTAACCCCTAATTAATTACTCAAAAGTGTTTAAACAAAACTGTTTTAAATCTCGAAAAACTGAATTTAGTTTGCAGTTATTTTTACCTATTTTCAAAACCCTTGATCTCTCTATCCTTTGCTCTTTTGTTGTAGATCCTTAAATCAAAGTTGGAGATCAAAGATCAGAGAACAGCTTTTGTTTTTGGAGATCATAGAGTTTCTGCTTGGAATTGAGAGAAAGGGAAGGAAGAATAGAGCCTGTTCAGTCAGTGAACAGTAGCGCCGGCAGCAGCTAGCCCGCCTGCTCGCTGTCATGGCTGCCTTCTAGCGCCATCCGCATGCGTGGCCACGTACCTGACTGTGTGGAGAGCTTGTGCAGGTGCTGGCGAAGCCTAGAAACCACGCCCGTGTCGTCTTTAGCCACACCGGCTGCCGTCTCCCTCTTTTCCTCTTCCTGCTTCACCACTGGCCACCTCGGCTTCGTCGATCGAATTCGTCGCCACCGCTCTACTCTCTCCAATTCCTTCCTCCACCAGAGCGCCCTGGCCATGGCGGGAAGCTTGTGGCGGCCATGGCGGACCATCGTGGTGGGAACCCAGCGCATGGCCGATTCTGGCAGTGAGGACTGATGTGAGCAGGCTCAATTGACGCGCAAGGACGAGGCAGCTCTGGTGGAGGAAGGAATTGGAGAGAGTAGAGCGGTGGCGACGAATTCGATCGACGAAGCCGAGGTGGCCAGTGGTGAAGCAGGAAGAGGAAAAGAGGGAGACGGCAGCCGGTGTGGCTAAAGACGACACGGGCGTGGTTTCTAGGCTTCGCCAGCACCTGCACAAGCTCTCCACACAGTCAGGTACGTGGCCACGCATGCGGATGGCGCTAGAAGGCAGCCATGACAGCGAGCAGGCGGGCTAGCTGCTGCCGGCGCTACTGTTCACTGACTGAACAGGCTCTATTCTTCCTTCCCTTTCTCTCAATTCCAAGCAGAAACTCTATGATCTCCAAAAACAAAAGCTGTTCTCTGATCTTTGATCTCCAACTTTGATTTAAGGATCTACAACAAAAGAGCAAAGGATAGAGAGATCAAGGGTTTTGAAAATAGGTAAAAATAACTGCAAACTAAATTCAGTTTTTCGAGATTTAAAACAGTTTTGTTTAAACACTTTTGAGTAATTAATTAGGGGTTAAACACTGTTCAAACATCACAACCAATGACACCTTTTCAAAGTTCAAACATCAAACTTTGAAATGGTGCAAAGGTTTCACACCTTTTATTTATGAAAATTTGTTTAATAAATCTCCCAAAAATTGAACTTGATACTATTTTTGAGGGACTTAGGCTAAGTGTGGAAAAAATATTGAATTCAAATTTTGAGCTCCAAATTGAACATGTTGCACTTGAAAACATACCCCAACTTTGATTCCATATTAAGGAACATACTTAGCACTCCAAAGTTTATTTCAACAAAATTTTATTTGTTTAAGAAATTTTCATTCCATAAAATCACAAAACACCTTAATTGATGTTTTTGATAGCATTTCATGTGCACACATATAAAACACAACATATGTCACATAAACATGCTATATATGAAACATGAAATGAATAAATGCCACCATGCTTGATGATTATGCATTATGATGAACATGTTTAAGGTTTTAATTAAATGCTTAACACCGAGGGTGTTACAAGGAGTTTCCACTTCTGTAGCCTTAATTTCTTGTGGTCTTATATCACCAATGTCCATTTGCTTGATTACCTCACATGGTGGATCCTCATTACCTACAACACGTGAATCAATTTGGTCTACTTGAGAACCGTTAGATTCATCAAACGTCACATCTACCGCTATTTCAACCTTCCCGGAAGTCTTGTTGAAAACACGGTAGGCATGCTCGTTTGATCCATAACCAGGAAGAAAACCTTCATCAACTTTAGGTACAAACTTAGAGGATTTGGGTTTGTTGTTAAGTATGAAACACTTACACCCAAACACTCTAAAGTAAGACACTTTTGGCTTGTTACCGGTTAGAAGCTCATATGAAGTTCTCTTCAACATCTTGTGTAGGTAGAGGCGGTTGATAGCATGGCAAGCGGTGTTGACGGGTTCAGCCCAAAATAAATCTGAAGTCTTGTACTCATCTAGCATTGTCCTTGCCATGTCAATGAGAGTCCAGTTCTTTCTCTATACTACACCATTTTGTTGAGGGGTGTATGGAGTTGAAAACTCATGCTTGATGCCCTCATCATCAAGAAACTCTTCCACATAGGTGTTTCGAAATTCGGTTCCATTGTCACTTCGCACCTTCTTGATTGGAAAACCGAATTCCTTTTGTGCTGTTCTAATAAATATCTTCACCTTCTCTTGCACCATACTGTTGTCATGAATAAAGAACACCCAAGTGAAACGAGTATAATCATCAACAATAACAAGACCATGCTTGTTACCACCGATGCTAAGGTAGGCGACCGGTCCAAAGAGATCCATGTGAATAAGCTCCAATGGTTCCTTGGTGGAGACAATGCTCTTTGGTGGGTGAGGTACACCTACTTGCTTTCCGGCTTGGCATGCGCTACACACCCTATCTTTCTCAAAATGAACATTTGTTAGTCCAAGGATGAGTTCATCTTTTAGAAGTTTGGCCAAGTTCCTCATCCCAACATGGGCTAGTCGACGATGCCATAGCCAAACCATGCTAGATTTTACCACTAAACAAGTCTCAAGCTTTGCTTCACTTTTATTGAAATTAACTAAGTAAAGCTTGCTCTTCAAGCGACCCGTAAAAGCAATAGAGGAATCCTCCCTTCTATAGACTTCCACACTCTTATCCATAAAGAGAAAAGTGTAACCCATCTCACACAATTGTGAAACGAAAAACAAATTGTAAACGAATCAACATGCAAAACATTTGTAATTGAATGCTCAAGGGTTATAGCAACTTTACCAGGACCGATGACATCCTCTTTTGAGTTGTCTCCAAAGATAATGTTCTCATTTGAATGATGCATAGGGGAATACGATGAGAATATACTCCTTTCTTCGGTCATATGATTTGTACATCCACTATCAAGCACCCAACTTGATCCACCGGAGGAGTATGCCTACAAAACAAGTTTAGTTCCTAGATTTAGGTCCCCAACTAGAATTGGGGCTTTGCATGTTAGTTACAAGCACTTTAGGAACCCATATAACTTTCTTCACAAATATGTTGGTTTCATTACCAACATACTTGGCAACAACTTTACCAATGTTGTTGCGCCTCAACACATAGCAAGAGCTCAACCTTTCTCGGGGTGCATGGGCCTTTGGTTGATAAGCATACTTGTTTTTGGTCACCCAAATTGATTCCTTTGGCTTTTGGGAAAAATGCTTTTGCCTGGACATCCTCTTGTTGTTGGGCTTAGTTTGATCGGGAGCAGGTTTGGTAGCCTTCCCTTTTGTGGGGCGCAGCACTGCCACTTGAGAGTGCGGCACTGCCATGATCTGTGCAAGCCAAACTACACCAATCTGCTCCTTCCTCTCAAACTGCACATATTCAAAGTCATTTACCAATTTTCTCCCATTGGTCTTGGCTCCTTTTGTGTGCCCGAGCCCATCCTTGATGGATGGATGCCTTCCATTCTTATATTGTGGCCTTTTTGCTTCATCGACCTTCTTGCCATCATTTTGTGCTTTTCCATCCATGCACCCTCTTGCTATGATTTCATTGAGCCTAGCAATCTCTTTTCTCATGGATTCCATGTTAGCAAGGTTAGTGGAATAAACATTTAAATCAAGATTATAGCATTTTCCACAACCTTGGCTAGTGGAGGGAGTAGAGGCATCCTTTGCTTTGGAAGGATGTGAGTTGCTATCCTAAAGAATGCTATATTGTTCCTCAAGTTCTCTATGCTTTCCATCTAAGTCACAATACTTTTGCTTGAGGGCAATATGTGTTTTCTTTGTGATTGCATGGGCCTCTTGCTCTTTGGCTAAAGCCTTGTGCAAGGTGTCCACCTCACTTCTCTCCAATGCAAGAGCTTCCTTGCTATCAATATATAGATCTTCTTGTTTAATGAGAGTGTCCTCTCTAGATGCTAGTTCAACTTGGACGCTCTCTAATTTCTCCATTAGCTTAGTGATGAATAATTTAGTCTTTCTATCCAAATTTTTAGTTATTTTATTTATTTCTTCATCACTAGATTCATCATCACTAGAGTAAGCACTTGTATCACTACTAGAGATGTCACTAGGGGGAGGCGTTTTGGATTTTGATTTGAGTTTTACCTTCTCACCATTTGCCATGAGACAAATGTGAGGGGAGTAGTAGTCATCATCAGACATGTTGTTGAAGAGCCTTGGTGTGGAGGATTGCTTGTGAATAGCCACGGTTGCAACCTTCTCATCCTCCTCACTTGAGCTATTCTTAGTTGAAGCCCACTCATGTCCAATGTGAGCTTCCCCCATATATTTCTTGCTCTTTTTGCGGTCGGCCTTGTCCTCTTTCTTGCTCTTGTTGTTCTTGTCATCTTTCCTCTCATAAGGACAATGAGCAATGAAGTGTTCAGTGCTCCCACAATTGTAGCATGTTCTCTTTTTCTTGTTTAGGAACCTCCTCTTCACTACCTTGTAGCCTTCCTTCTTTAGTCCCTTGCGGTATCTTCTCATAAAGAGAGCAACATCACCAATTTCCTCAAATGGTTCACCATCACTTTCATTTTCACTTGATGATGACGTTGTCTCTACTTCTTCCTTGACTTTCTTGGGTACCTTGGGCTTGCCAGTTGTTGCTTCCTTGTTGGACTTGGACTTGCTTGTAAAGGCTTGCTTGGTTGATTTGTTGGCCTTGAGAGCTACATCCTTGATCTTCATGCCATCCAACCTTACTAGCAACTCACCAACCTTTCTTCTCTCTAGTGCTTTCTCTCTTTGTAGGTCAAATGTGATGATCCAACCAAGCACATCACTTGGGGTGAATTGCTCAAACCTCTTCTTGTCCCTAATCAATGTGACCACGGTCTCATTTCTTAGTGAATAAGCCTCTAACAAGATTTTGACAACCTTGTGATCATTGATTTCATCTCCACCGAGACCTTTAATCTTTCCAACAATTTGCATCAACCTATCAAACATTTCTTGTGGCCCCTCTCCATCCATAATCACAAACCGGTTGAGCTTTGCCATCAACAAATCAATCTTTGATTACCTTACTTTGTCAACCCATGGGCAATGTGCAATGTGTCCCATATTTCCTTGGCAACCTCCAAACCCATCACCTTGTTGTATTCCTCACCACTCAAGGCACTTAGCAAGACACTAGTGGCTTGAGCATTGAGATGAACATGGCGGAACTCAAGTGGTGTTGGATGTTTGGATCAACCAGCAGCTCAACACCATTCTTGACAATCTCCCAAAGCTCCGGATCAAGGCCTACAAGATAGGCTTTTATCATGTGCTTCCATTTGACAAAGTTAGTCCCATCGAAATGAGGTAACTTACCCGCAGGTACATTGATGAGAGCCCTATGTTCAAGGTTAGACATAGAAGAATAATCAAAGGATACGACGTGATATTTCTTGTTGTTGCCGCCCCTTGACTTGCTCTCTTTCTAGCCACCCTTGGGAGCTTGGTAGGAGATGTCATCATCTCCATCTTTGGTGCTACTTGATTCTTCATCACTTGAGGGAGCCTTAGCTTCTTTTAGCTTCTTCTTCTTCTCATCTTCTCTTCTCTTCTTCTATTCTCTTTTCTTTCTTTGGGCTTCTTTTCTTTGCAACTTCTTCTCACCTTCATCTTTCTTTCTTTGTCTCTCTTCTCTTCTCAACCTCCTTTCTTCTTTTCTTTTTGCTCTTTCACTGGCGGACATGGTGCCGAGTGGGAGAGTAGTGTTACTTGCTATGGAGCAAGTCTCACTGCTGGTGGTGTCCGTATCATGCAGATCCATTTCTTGTGGATCAACCTCTTGTACTCTACTACCATCTCTCTATTGCGAAGCCATCACTCACGCGGTTAGCGTCAAATGAGTGACCTGTGCTTTGATACCACTTGTAGGATCCCTGCTAAGCCTAGAGGGGAGTGAATAGGCCTGTTAAAAATCAGCTCGAGCAAACGTTAGTAGCCTGCGTGGCACTGCTACTCTGCGAGCAGCACTGCCGCTCCACCTGACAAGTTCGTGAGCACAATTCAAAATCTACCCAGGGAAAAATAGATCGAGCAAATTACCGAGCTTCCTAGGGTGGTGTAGAGCCTATTCCATCACCTGGATGTTGGAGGAAGTGCAAGAGCAAGTAGATTGGGACCAAACCCTAGAATCACCACACAA
>JAHUYU010003368.1:0-14963 GCA_030439765.1 Tripidium arundinaceum | reverse complement strand
TGCACATATGTAGGGGGAGCTAATACTACCGAATTTGTGGTGATTGTTCAAATCTTATTCATGAACAAAATGCTTGGACAAGCAACTCAAATTCATAATTGAATTTAATTCGTGAAGGTTGTCATCAATTACCAAAGAGGGAGAGATTGAAAGCCCTAGTTTGGTTTTGGCTAATTGATGAAACCTATTGGACTAACCCTATGTCTAAGTGTGATTATGAGATAGGTTGGTCCAAGTCCAAGTGTTGGAGCTAGATGGCACTTAAGTGATGGAGATGGCCAAAAGATAGTGATCAAGTGCTCTAACTTAGAAAAGAAGAAAGATAAAAACAATATGGGCTCAAGGCAAAGGTATAAAAGCTAGGACCATTTTGTTTTGCCAATCAAGACGCAATAAAGTGCGTGATTGGGTTTAGGATAGATAGCCATACTATGAAGAGGAGAAAATTATGGTAAAACCAGTTATCAAGTGCCACTAGGTGAAGTGATTCTTGCATATGCATTAGGACCAAGTGAGTACTAACTTGACCCTTGAAAAATGTCTTGAAATTTGCTACCACACGTGCACAAGTGCTTGGGGCACTATGGTGTTGGCACATGAGACTAAGGGTTGAAGGGTTGCACTTAAACGTGATGAGACAGGGGCGTTGAACCCTGGCTCAGCAAGCGTCAGACCATCGGCTCAGGGTCCGACGGCTAACCCTAGCGCATCGGCAGAGACAAAGAGCAGCCGAGCTCGTCGGACCGAGCGTCAGACCCTGGCTAGGTTGGGCGTCAGCCCATGGACTGCCAATCTGACGGTTGACCCTGACTTGGCGCAGAAAGGTAACAGGGGCATCGGACTGAGGGGTGTTGGTCCGACAGGCCGCGTCGTACCACGGTCCGACGGTTTTGAGGCTCTCAGGAGCTCTCTGGACTTCATCGGACTCGCGTTTTCGTTGGTCCGATGGTGGCACTGTGCCCATCTGACGGTGGGTCCGATGGACGCTGTAGGGTGCCGTTGCGAGCGGCAACGGTCCAAAAATTTAATGAGGACACGTGGCAGCTTGGCAGTGGCTCGGGCAGGGCATTTGACCCGCGTTGCATGGTCCAACAGCCCCATGCGCCCAGGTCTGACGGTCGACTAAAGGCTCCTCTTGTGTGTAACAGCTAGTCCTTGGTGTTGGGGCCTTGGCCCTTGGCTGGCTCTCTTGGCACTTTGAAGTATTGAACATCCGCTAGAGCTGAGATACTTCACTCCCACTCCTCTCCTTTGATTGTTCATCATCCAAGTGAGTTGGGAAAGTGATCCAAGTGCATTTGCTTGAGTTCTTGCATCTAGTGGCACTTAGGATTGCATTGACTGTGGATTTTCTTGTTACTCTTGGTGGTTGCCGCCACCTAGACGGCTTGGAGCAGCGGTGATCATTGAGCGGAGGCTGGTGATTGTCTTCGGCTCTGATCGTGGTGATTGTGAGGGGTTCTTGTGCCTATTCCACACGGGAGATCGCGGAAGGCAACTCTAGTGGATTGCTCGTGGCTTGTGGATCCTCTCTTGTGTTGGTTCTTACGGCACCCAAGTGTTGGGCTAGGCGTGTGATGCATATTAGCGCGTGGGCCTCCAAGTGAGTGTATCGCCACAACGTGGACCAAGTTGCCGGCAAGCAACCGAACCACGGGATAAATCACTGTGTCATCTTGGTATTCATATTGGTTGATTTATCTCTTGCCCGGTTCGGTATACCTCGCTTGTATTACATTCATTGATATACTTGTCTTGTGGTAGTTGCAAGTTTCTTTGCCTAGCTAGTTGAGTAATTAGTTGTAACTAGTTGTTCTTTCTTTGCAAGCTCTCTAGTTGTAGTAGTAGTGACCTAGATTGTTTGATTGTGTGATTATCAACATAGAGATCATAGCAACTAGCACGTGGTAGGTGGCTTGCTTGTGGTGAAATAGAGCTAGAGAAAAATTGCTTAATTGCCATCTTATTGTCTAACACTCTGCTCTAGTGTTGTTGTAGATTTTTAAATTAGGCTATTCACCCCCCCTCTAGCCATTTAGGACCTTTCAGTACCTGGTTGCTAGTTATTTTTTTCTCCACACCTCCTTTATACTTGAAGTCCACAAAAGCAAACAACACCATCCTCACACAAACAGCGCCCCCAACGCCGCCATGCACCATGCTAGCAAGTCACCGCCCCAATCGACACAAGCCTCTACCAAGAAGGCCCATGTGGCGGCAGACGCAAATGGGCTTTTGGTGACGATGAGGATGCGAGAAGGCAGTGGCAAGCGACATGCGGGTCAAGAGTCAGTCTTATTTGCAATTTGGAAAGCTCTTAATGCAAAACGTGTTTCAGGAATGCTTAATTCCGAGCATGCATCCACAAAGCATTTGACATGAATACACAAAATGACAAAAAAATGAAGAAAAATATAAAAACGAACTCACTCATGGCACAACAGCTTAGCCAGAGACAAACTGGTTGGTGTTAGGGTTGGAAGCTACTGGGTTTAGGGTTCCGAGTTTCTAGCCCATGGTTGCAGAGTTAGAAGGGGGTTTCCAGGGAGGTCGTCAGATCCACAGTGGCAGCTGTCTGAACGGCGGCGGTGTAGGGTGGGGAAATGGGGGTGCCGCATAGCAGGGTGATGGGAGAAATCAATTAGATGGTATAGGTGGCGGGATGGCCGGAGAAGAAGGAGACTAGGATTAGAGACGATAGAGATAGCAGTGCATAGCTAGAGACAAGGGTGCTGGACCGAAGGAGAAGCCGGCTTCAATTTAATGAGAGCAGTGGCGAAGGGTGGTGGTGGTGCTCACACCACCGAAATCGGCGGTGTGGGGTTGGTGGCAGGGAGCATGGGTGAATAAGATAGGTGGGGGAGGAGATAAGCGGGTGGGGTGGGCTCTGAGTGGTTTTGTTTGGATCCTGGTAGGATTTTAATAAGATAAGAGAGGTGGGGGGGGGGGGGAGGTGAGCGAGTGGGTGGGCTTTGAGTGGTTTAGGGGGCGTTTGGATCCTGACAGGATTTTACAATCTGGCTAGAAAAAAAATAAAATCTGATCCAAACGGAATGGACATTTGAAACGTGATACCAATCGGAGTGCACAATTATACCATCCTTAGCACCATGGTTAGCTAGATACATCAAAAACACTAGATACCTCATGAGATCAACAAGTGGCTAGTACATCTCATGCAAATCAATCAAATGCTCAATCCAATGTAAGTGATCAAGCTAAAATCCTCCAACCGGTTCACATTGCAAGAGATCATCCTATAGATCAAATTGTTGGAGATATTAGAAGTGGTGTGCAAACAAGATCAAGATTGGCATCCTTTTGTGAGCATTATTCATTTGTGCCATCATTTGAACCAACCAAGATAGAAGATGCATTGATGGGTGTTGATTGGGTGAATGCTATGCACGAAGAGTTAAATAACTTCACTAGAAATCAAGTTTGGGAATTGGTTGAGATGCCTAAGAATTATAATTAATGTGATCGACACTAAGTGGATCTTTTGGAAACAAGCAAGATCAAGATGGTATTGTGGTGAGAAACAAAGCAAGATTAGTAGCACAAGGCTACACTCAAGTGGAAGGTCTTGACTTTGGAGAAACATATGCCCCGGTTGCTAGACTGGAAGCAATTAGAATCTTATTAGTATATGCTTGTGCCCACAATATCAAGCTGTATCAAATGGATGTGAAAAGTGCATTTCTCAATGGCTACATCAATGAATTAGTATATGTTGAGCAATCACCCGGTTTTGAAGATGACAAGAAGGCCAACCATGTATACAACCTCAAGAAGGTATTATATGGTTTGAAGCAAGCATCTAGAGCATGGTATGAGAGATTGAGAGACTTCCTACTCTCTAAAGGGTTCAAGATGGATAAGTTGACACCACTCTCTTCACCAAGAAGATAGATGTCACATCCCGGCCCAAGGCTTAATAAGATTTGATAGAATACTCATACCAACAAGTTGCAACTTCTTTTTTGGAAGCCCAATTCCAAAGAAATCCAAAGCTAAGCGTGCTTGGCTTGGAGCAATTTGGGGATGGGTGACCGACCGGGAATTTCTTCTCGGGTGCACACGAGTGAGGACAAAGTGCGCAGAAAAGACTGATGTTGGTCTATGAGGGCAGTCTTGATTCTTAGAAAGCTGCCAGTTGTAAATGGGCCTAGGTGGGACGTTACAAATGGTATCAGAGCCGACTCTCGTGGTTTTATGGGCGCGTGTGGGCGCAGTTGAGCAGGCATGGTGCGCATGGATGGTGTGTGATCCAACATGGCACATGCGCTGGTACTGGACACACGGATGTGGCCAAGAGGGGACGTTCCTGACTTGGGATTGATCGATAAGGACGTCGATCTCCTAAGGGGGTGAGGATGTCACATCCCGGCCCAAGGCTTAATAAGATTGATAGAATACTCATACCAACAAGTTGTAACTTCTTTTTCGGAAGCCCAATTTCAAAGAACTTCAAAGTTAAGCGTGCTTGGCTTGGAGCAATTTGGGGATGGTCATTTGGATCTTGATACAAGTGGTGCTATGGTGGATCAAAAGTTGTATCGGTCTATGATTAGAAGCCTACTCTATGTGATCGCATCAAGGCCGGATGTCATGTTTAGTGTATGCATGTGTGGAAGCATCACCTAGAGAGAGTCACTTAAAGGCCACAAAGAGAATATTGAGATATTTGAAGTATACACAAAATGTTGGATTGTGGTATCCTAAGGCGTCAAACTTTGAGTTAATTGGATATTCGGACTCCGATTATGTGGGATGCAAGTTGGATAGAAAGAGTACTTCGAGCACATGTCAATTATTGAGAAGATCACTTGTATCTTGGTCATTAAAGAAGCAAAATAGTGTTGCATTATCGACCGCCGAAGCCGAATACATATCCGCCGGTAGTTGTTGTGCACAATTGCCATGGATGAGAGCAACTTTGCAAGATTATGGGATCAAGTATAATCAAGTGCCATTGCTATGTGACAATGAGAGTGCTGTGAAGATCACATAGAGTAGGCTTCTAATCATAGACCGATACAACTTTTGATCCACCATGCTCCCTGCCACCAACCCCACACCGCCGATTTCGGTGGTGTGAGCACCACCACCACCCTTCGCCACTGCTCTCATTAAATTGAAGCCGGCTTCTCCTTCGGTCCAGCACCCTTGTCTCTAGCTATGCACTGCTATCTCTATCGTCTCTAATCCTAGTCTCCTTCTTCTCCGGCCATCCCGCCACCTATACCATCTAATTGATTTCTCCCATCACCCTGCTATGCGGCACCCCATTTCCCCACCCTACACCGCCGCCGTTCAGACAGCTGCCACTGTGGATCTGACGACCTCCCTGGAAACCCCCTTCTAACTCTGCAACCATGGGCTAGAAACTCGGAACCCTAAACCCAGTAGCTTCCAACCCTAACACCAACCAGTTTGTCTCTGGCTAAGCTGTTGTGCCATGAGTGAGTTCGTTTTTATATTTTTCTTCATTTTTTTGTCATTTTGTGTATTCATGTCAAATGCTTTGTGGATGCATGCTCGGAATTAAGCATTCCTGAAACACGTTTTGCATTAAGAGCTTTCCAAATTGCAAATAAGACTGACTCTTGACCCGCATGTCGCTTGCCACTGCCTTCTCGCATCCTCATCGTCACCAAAAGCCCATTTGCGTCTGCCGCCACATGGGCCTTCTTGGTAGAGGCTTGTGTCGATTGGGGCGGTGACTTGCTAGCATGGTGCATGGCGGCGTTGGGGGCGCTGTTTGTGTGAGGATGGTGTTGTTTGCTTTTGTGGACTTCAAGTATAAAGGAGGTGTGGAGAAAAAAATAACTAGCAACCAGGTACTGAAAGGTCCTAAATGGCTAGAGGGGGGGTGAATAGCCTAATTTAAAAATCTACAACAACACTAGAGCAGAGTGTTAGACAATAAGATGGCAATTAAGCAATTTTTCTCTAGCTCTATTTCACCACAAGCAAGCCACCTACCACGTGCTAGTTGCTATGATCTCTATGTTGATAATCACACAATCAAACAATCTAGGTCACTACTACTACAACTAGAGAGCTTGCAAAGAAAGAACAACTAGTTACAACTAATTACTCAACTAGCTAGGCAAAGAAACTTGCAACTACCACAAGACAAGTATATCAATGAATGTAATACAAGCGAGGTATACCGAACCGGGCAAGAGATAAATCAACCAATATGAATACCAAGATGACACAGTGATTTATCCCGTGGTTCGGTTGCTTGCCGGCAACTTGGTCCACGTTGTGGCGATACACTCACTTGGAGGCCCACGCGCTAATATGCATCACACGCCTAGCCCAACACTTGGGTGCCGTAAGAACCAACACAAGAGAGGATCCACAAGCCACGAGCAATCCACTAGAGTTGCCTTCCGCGATCTCCCGTGTGGAATAGGCACAAGAACCCCTCACAATCACCACGATCAGAGCCGAAGACAATCACCAGCCTCCGCTCAATGATCACCGCTGCTCCAAGCCGTCTAGGTGGCGGCAACCACCAAGAGTAACAAGAAAATCCACAGTCAATGCAATCCTAAGTGCCACTAGATGCAAGAACTCAAGCAAATGCACTTGGATCACTTTCCCAACTCACTTGGATGATGAACAATCAAAGGAGAGGAGTGGGAGTGAAGTATCTCAGCTCTAGCGGATGTTCAATACTTCAAAGTGCCAAGAGAGCCAGCCAAGGGCCAAGGCCCCAACACCAAGGACTAGCTGTTACACACAAGAGGAGCCTTTAGTCGACCGTCAGACCTGGGGCGCATGGGGCTGTTGGACCATGCAACGCGGGTCAAATGCCCTGCCCGAGCCACTGCCAAGCTGCCACGTGTCCTCATTAAATTTTTGGACCGTTGCCGCTCGCAACGGCACCCTACAGCGTCCATCGGACCCACCGTCAGATGGGCACAGTGCCACCATCGGACCAACGAAAACGCGAGTCCGATGAAGTCCAGAGAGCTCCTGAGAGCCTCAAAACCGTCGGACCGTGGTACGACGCGGCCTGTCGGACCAACACCCTCAGTCCGATGCCCCTGTTACCTTTCTGCGCCAAGTCAGGGTCAACCGTCAGATTGGCAGTCCATGGGCTGACGCCCAACCTAGCCAGGGTCTGACGCTCGGTCCGACGAGCTCGGCTGCTCTTTGTCTCTGCCGATGCGCTAGGGTTAGCCGTCGGACCCTGAGCCGATGGTCTGACGCTTGCTGAGCCAGGGTTCAACGCCCCTGTCTCATCACGTTTAAGTGCAACCCTTCAACCCTTAGTCTCATGTGCCAACACCATAGTGCCCCAAGCACTTGTGCACGTGTGGTAGCAAATTTCAAGACATTTTTCAAGGGTCAAGTTAGTACTCACTTGGTCCTAATGCATATGCAAGAATCACTTCACCTAGTGGCACTTGATAACTGGTTTTACCATAATTTTCTCCTCTTCATAGTATGGCTATCTATCCTAAACCCAATCACGCACTTTATTGCGTCTTGATTGGCAAAACAAAATGGTCCTAGCTTTTATACCTTTGCCTTGAGCCCATATTGTTTTTATCTTTCTTCTTTTCTAAGTTAGAGCACTTGATCACTATCTTTTGGCCATCTCCATCACTTAAGTGCCATCTAGCTCCAACACTTGGACTTGGACCAACCTATCTCATAATCACACTTAGACATAGGGTTAGTCCAATAGGTTTCATCAATTAGCCAAAACCAAACTAGGGCTTTCAATCTCTCCCTCTTTGGTAATTGATGACAACCTTCACGAATTAAATTCAATTATGAATTTGAGTTGCTTGTCCAAGCATTTTGTTCATGAATAAGATTTGAACAATCACCACAAATTCGGTAGTATTAGCTCCCCCTACATATGTGCTAGTGTGTTTGCTTTAAAGCTTGCACATATGCATGAATTGGAATTGAGGGAGAGTAGTAACTAGCAAATGATGCTAAGGTGTAAAGAATGGACATTTGAAACGTGATACCAATCGGAGTGCACAATTATACCATCCTTAGCACCATGGTTAGCTAGAATACATCAAAAACACTAGATACCTCATGAGATCAACAAGTGGCTAGTACATCTCATGCAAATCAATCAAATGCTCAATCCAATGTAAGTGATCAAGCTAAAATCCTCCAACCGGTTCACATTGCAAGAGATCATCCTATAGATCAAATTGTTGGAGATATTAGAAGTGGTGTGCAAACAAGATCAAGATTGGCATCCTTTTGTGAGCATTATTCATTTGTGCCATCATTTGAACCAACCAAGATAGAAGATGCATTGATGGGTGTTGATTGGGTGAATGCTATGCACGAAGAGTTAAATAACTTCACTAGAAATCAAGTTTGGGAATTGGTTGAGATGCCTAAGAATTATAATTAATGTGATCGACACTAAGTGGATCTTTTGGAAACAAGCAAGATCAAGATGGTATTGTGGTGAGAAACAAAGCAAGATTAGTAGCACAAGGCTACACTCAAGTGGAAGGTCTTGACTTTGGAGAAACATATGCCCCGGTTGCTAGACTGGAAGCAATTAGAATCTTATTAGTATATGCTTGTGCCCACAATATCAAGCTGTATCAAATGGATGTGAAAAGTGCATTTCTCAATGGCTACATCAATGAATTAGTATATGTTGAGCAATCACCCGGTTTTGAAGATGACAAGAAGGCCAACCATGTATACAACCTCAAGAAGGTATTATATGGTTTGAAGCAAGCATCTAGAGCATGGTATGAGAGATTGAGAGACTTCCTACTCTCTAAAGGGTTCAAGATGGATAAGTTGACACCACTCTCTTCACCAAGAAGATAGATGTCACATCCCGGCCCAAGGCTTAATAAGATTGATAGAATACTCATACCAACAAGTTGCAACTTCTTTTTTGGAAGCCCAATTCCAAAGAAATCCAAAGCTAAGCGTGCTTGGCTTGGAGCAATTTGGGGATGGGTGACCGACCGGGAATTTCTTCTCGGGTGCACACGAGTGAGGACAAAGTGCGCAGAAAAGACTGATGTTGGTCTATGAGGGCAGTCTTGATTCTTAGAAAGCTGCCAGTTGTAAATGGGCCTAGGTGGGACGTTACAAATGGTATCAGAGCCGACTCTCGTGGTTTTATGGGCGCGTGTGGGCGCAGTTGAGCAGGCATGGTGCGCATGGATGGTGTGTGATCCAACATGGCACATGCGCTGGTACTGGACACACGGATGTGGCCAAGAGGGGACGTTCCTGACTTGGGATTGATCGATAAGGACGTCGATCTCCTAAGGGGGTGAGGATGTCACATCCCGGCCCAAGGCTTAATAAGATTGATAGAATACTCATACCAACAAGTTGTAACTTCTTTTTCGGAAGCCCAATTTCAAAGAACTTCAAAGTTAAGCGTGCTTGGCTTGGAGCAATTTGGGGATGGTCATTTGGATCTTGATACAAGTGGTGCTATGGTGGATCAAAAGTTGTATCGGTCTATGATTAGAAGCCTACTCTATGTGATCGCATCAAGGCCGGATGTCATGTTTAGTGTATGCATGTGTGGAAGCATCACCTAGAGAGAGTCACTTAAAGGCCACAAAGAGAATATTGAGATATTTGAAGTATACACAAAATGTTGGATTGTGGTATCCTAAGGCGTCAAACTTTGAGTTAATTGGATATTCGGACTCCGATTATGTGGGATGCAAGTTGGATAGAAAGAGTACTTCGAGCACATGTCAATTATTGAGAAGATCACTTGTATCTTGGTCATTAAAGAAGCAAAATAGTGTTGCATTATCGACCGCCGAAGCCGAATACATATCCGCCGGTAGTTGTTGTGCACAATTGCCATGGATGAGAGCAACTTTGCAAGATTATGGGATCAAGTATAATCAAGTGCCATTGCTATGTGACAATGAGAGTGCTGTGAAGATCACCACCAATCCGGTTCAACATTCAAGAACAAAACACATTGATATCCGCCAGCACTTCATAAGAGATCATCAATCAAAAGGGGATATCTCAATTGAGAGTATAGGCACCGATGACCAACTTGCCGATATATTCACCAAGCCACTTGATGAGAAAAGGTTTTGCAAGCTAAGGAATGAATTGAACATACTTGACTTCTCAAATATGTGTTGATGCACCCCCACTTATATGACATACCTCTCCTTCGACAAAGCCAAGGTAAATTTGTTTGGCATGTGCATACATATGATTATTAAGGACTTGTTAGTGCATCTAGTCATTCCAAATAATAATTAAGCTCATTCATGAAAATCAAATAAATTTGATGCTTATATGGTACCATTATTGCTTCTATGTTTGATATGACCTAGTGGTAGCATATAACTTGTTTGTGGGCTTGTGAACCTAGTGTTTGATCTAGAAAATGAGCAATCAAGTGTTTCACTCAACATTGGCAAGATAACCATTGAAATATGTGTGAAGAAGCTTGTCATTGGTTCAAACCGAGTTAAATTTCTTATGCAAGTTGCCTAAATTGAACCACATGAACAAGTGATCCTCAACTTTACGTGATCATCTCCATTGATTTCAAGCATGACTATCTCACTCCAATGATGGTGCATACCTTTTGTGGCAATTGATGCCAAAGGGGGAGAAGTAAGTCACAAAGATTGTGTGAAAGAGGGAGAGATAAGTCACAAAGATAAAGGTGGAGAGATAAGTCACAAAGATAAAGGTGGAAGTTGACAAAGGGGGAGAAGTAAAGATGAAGAATCATCCACAAAGGGGGAGAGATGGATGGTCAACAGGTGGATGGATGGTCACCAAGTGGACATTGAAGAATTGAAGGGGGTCAACAAAAATTGAGCACACAAGTAGGGGGAGCAAGCTCATGAATTTGTTTGTTGCATTTGAAATGTGCATTGTCATGTGATTGCTTGCATTTGCACAAGTTTTTAAATATGATATACATGCTTGTGTGGTGTATGCTAGTAATATAAACTTGAATGATGATTTGGATACTATCATGCATAGGTTGATAGCGAGATATTTGGATTTTAACAAGTGGTACTAGAGCCTTACTCCTAATGTTGATCTCATGAGGTATCTAGTGTTTTTGATGTATCTAGCTAACCATGGTGCTAAGGATGGTATAATTGTGCACTCCGATTGGTATCACGTTTCAAATGTCCATTCTTTACACCTTAGCATCATTTGCTAGTTACTACTCTCCCTCAATTCCAATTCATGCATATGTGCAAGCTTTAAAGCAAACACACTAGCACATATGTAGGGGGAGCTAATACTACCGAATTTGTGGTGATTGTTCAAATCTTATTCATGAACAAAATGCTTGGACAAGCAACTCAAATTCATAATTGAATTTAATTCGTGAAGGTTGTCATCAATTACCAAAGAGGGAGAGATTGAAAGCCCTAGTTTGGTTTTGGCTAATTGATGAAACCTATTGGACTAACCCTATGTCTAAGTGTGATGAGATAGGTTGGTCCAAGTCCAAGTGACTCTCTCTAGGTGATGCTTCCACACATGCATACACTAAACATGACATCCGGCCTTGATGCGATCACATAGAGTAGGCTTCTAATCATAGACCGATACAACTTTTGATCCACCATAGCACCACTTGTATCAAGATCCAAATGACCATCCCCAAATTGCTCCAAGCCAAGCACGCTTAACTTTGAAGTTCTTTGAAATTGGGCTTCCGAAAAAGAAGTTACAACTTGTTGGTATGAGTATTCTATCAATCTTATTAAGCCTTGGGCCGGGATGTGACATCCTCACCCCCTTAGGAGATCGACGTCCTTATCGATCAATCCCAAGTCAGGAACGTCCCCTCTTGGCCACATCCGTGTGTCCAGTACCAGCGCATGTGCCATGTTGGATCACACACATCCATGCGCACCATGCCTGCTCAACTGCGCCCACACGCGCCCATAAAACCACGAGAGTCGGCTCTGATACCATTTGTAACGTCCCACCTAGGCCCATTTACAACTGGCAGCTTTCTAAGAATCAAGACTGCCCTCATAGACCAACATCAGTCTTTTCTGCGCACTTTGTCCTCACTCGTGTGCACCCGAGAAGAAATTCCCGGTCGGTCACCCATCCCCAAATTGCTCCAAGCCAAGCACGCTTAGCTTTGGATTTCTTTGGAATTGGGCTTCCAAAAAGAAGTTGCAACTTGTTGGTATGAGTATTCTATCAATCTTATTAAGCCTTGGGCCGGGATGTGACATCTATCTTCTTGGTGAAGAGAGTGGTGTCAACTTATCCATCTTGAACCCTTTAGAGAGTAGGAAGTCTCTCAATCTCTCATACCATGCTCTAGATGCTTGCTTCAAACCATATAATACCTTCTTGAGGTTGTATACATGGTTGGCCTTCTTGTCATCTTCAAAACCGGGTGATTGCTCAACATATACTAATTCATTGATGTAGCCATTGAGAAATGCACTTTTCACATCCATTTGATACAGCTTGATATTGTGGGCACAAGCATATACTAATAAGATTCTAATTGCTTCCAGTCTAGCAACCGGGGCATATGTTTCTCCAAAGTCAAGACCTTCCACTTGAGTGTAGCCTTGTGCTACTAATCTTGCTTTGTTTCTCACCACAATACCATCTTGATCTTGCTTGTTTCCAAAAGATCCACTTAGTGTCGATCACATTAATTATAATTCTTAGGCATCTCAACCAATTCCCAAACTTGATTTCTAGTGAAGTTATTTAACTCTTCGTGCATAGCATTCACCCAATCAACACCCATCAATGCATCTTCTATCTTGGTTGGTTCAAATGATGGCACAAATGAATAATGCTCAATCCAATGTAAGTGATCAAGCTAAAATCCTCCAACCGGTTCACATTGCAAGAGATCATCCTATAGATCAAATTGTTGGAGATATTAGAAGTGGTGTGCAAACAAGATCAAGATTGGCATCCTTTTGTGAGCATTATTCATTTGTGCCATCATTTGAACCAACCAAGATAGAAGATGCATTGATGGGTGTTGATTGGGTGAATGCTATGCACGAAGAGTTAAATAACTTCACTAGAAATCAAGTTTGGGAATTGGTTGAGATGCCTAAGAATTATAATTAATGTGATCGACACTAAGTGGATCTTTTGGAAACAAGCAAGATCAAGATGGTATTGTGGTGAGAAACAAAGCAAGATTAGTAGCACAAGGCTACACTCAAGTGGAAGGTCTTGACTTTGGAGAAACATATGCCCCGGTTGCTAGACTGGAAGCAATTAGAATCTTATTAGTATATGCTTGTGCCCACAATATCAAGCTGTATCAAATGGATGTGAAAAGTGCATTTCTCAATGGCTACATCAATGAATTAGTATATGTTGAGCAATCACCCGGTTTTGAAGATGACAAGAAGGCCAACCATGTATACAACCTCAAGAAGGTATTATATGGTTTGAAGCAAGCATCTAGAGCATGGTATGAGAGATTGAGAGACTTCCTACTCTCTAAAGGGTTCAAGATGGATAAGTTGACACCACTCTCTTCACCAAGAAGATAGATGTCACATCCCGGCCCAAGGCTTAATAAGATTGATAGAATACTCATACCAACAAGTTGCAACTTCTTTTTTGGAAGCCCAATTCCAAAGAAATCCAAAGCTAAGCGTGCTTGGCTTGGAGCAATTTGGGGATGGGTGACCGACCGGGAATTTCTTCTCGGGTGCACACGAGTGAGGACAAAGTGCGCAGAAAAGACTGATGTTGGTCTATGAGGGCAGTCTTGATTCTTAGAAAGCTGCCAGTTGTAAATGGGCCTAGGTGGGACGTTACAAATGGTATCAGAGCCGACTCTCGTGGTTTTATGGGCGCGTGTGGGCGCAGTTGAGCAGGCATGGTGCGCATGGATGGTGTGTGATCCAACATGGCACATGCGCTGGTACTGGACACACGGATGTGGCCAAGAGGGGACGTTCCTGACTTGGGATTGATCGATAAGGACGTCGATCTCCTAAGGGGGTGAGGATGTCACATCCCGGCCCAAGGCTTAATAAGATTGATAGAATACTCATACCAACAAGTTGTAACTTCTTTTTCGGAAGCCCAATTTCAAAGAACTTCAAAGTTAAGCGTGCTTGGCTTGGAGCAATTTGGGGATGGTCATTTGGATCTTGATACAAGTGGTGCTATGGTGGATCAAAAGTTGTATCGGTCTATGATTAGAAGCCTACTCTATGTGATCGCATCAAGGCCGGATGTCATGTTTAGTGTATGCATGTGTGGAAGCATCACCTAGAGAGAGTCACTTGGACTTGGACCAACCTATCTCATAATCACACTTAGACATAGGGTTAGTCCAATAGGTTTCATCAATTAGCCAAAACCAAACTAGGGCTTTCAATCTCTCCCTCTTTGGTAATTGATGACAACCTTCACGAATTAAATTCAATTATGAATTTGAGTTGCTTGTCCAAGCATTTTGTTCATGAATAAGATTTGAACAATCACCACAAATTCGGTAGTATTAGCTCCCCCTACATATGTGCTAGTGTGTTTGCTTTAAAGCTTGCACATATGCATGAATTGGAATTGAGGGAGAGTAGTAACTAGCAAATGATGCTAAGGTGTAAAGAATGGACATTTGAAACGTGATACCAATCGGAGTGCACAATTATACCATCCTTAGCACCATGGTTAGCTAGATACATCAAAAACACTAGATACCTCATGAGATCAACATTAGGAGTAAGGCTCTAGTACCACTTGTTAAAATCCAAATATCTCGCTATCAACCTATGCATGATAGTATCCAAATCATCATTCAAGTTTATATTACTAGCATACACCACACAAGCATGTATATCATATTTAAAAACTTGTGCAAATGCAAGCAATCACATGACAATGCACATTTCAAATGCAACAAACAAATTCATGAGCTTGCTCCCCCTACTTGTGTGCTCAATTTTTGTTGACCCCCTTCAATTCTT